>JABUQX010022627.1:22500-30000 GCA_015478945.1 Trachelipus rathkii | reverse complement strand
TAGTTAAGGAGTAAAACGAACAAATCACTACATACACATGATTAAAGTTACCCACCCACCCCACTTCTAGATAACACCCTTCCATAGAACATCCCCCTACATAATCATATCCCTGTGTGCGAGCGGGATGATAAAACCTCCCATATCGCTTTTCTTCGGTGTCGTAGAAGTCGACTAAAGGGACAGTGGTAGATTGGTTGGCTACCCACTACCGCTTATCTTTTGCCAGGAATTTTAATGTATGGCTCGGGGAAGGTCGTGATCGCCTTAAATGATCTCCTTTCTTTCGTCGAAAATGTATGAATCGTAAGGGTACATGGAGTGTTAGAGGAATAAATGCTCAGGAGAAGAGGGGAGAGATGAAGATGTATCTAGATGTGTCAAATTTGATTTGCTCGTTGTGACTGAAACAAAGATGAAAGGAAGCGATGAAGATCAGTGGTATTTTGTGAAATATTCGTGTGCTGGAGAGGAGGGGAATGTGAGGGCAAGAGAAGGAGTTGCGATTCTGATGACTGACCTGTGTCACAGAGCTATAGTGATTTTTTTGTGTGTGAGTACTATAATTCTAATGGTTAAATTTAACTTTGACAAGGTCAAGATTTGCATAGTTATGTCACATGGTCCATCTGATGGTGATACTGAGAAAAGTGCGATTTTCTAGGATAATCTTAATACTTTGGAAAAGGCGAGTAGGAGCTTCAGAGTGATTGTGCTGGATAACAAAATTGTTGAATAGGTATTCAAAAAAGAAATAGTATAACAAGTGACTTTGGCGTGATGGGAGAAAATGTGAATGGTAGGAAGGTGATTGATTTCAGTAAGTTGAGAGGTATGTGCACAAGTCTTGTATGTACTCTTGTCTTTATTCAAAGACTCGAAGTGAAAAGTATGATTGATTTTGTGTTGGTTAAAATATGTATGTGGTGAAGTATGTGTTTTTATGTTAAATCAGTGAGGGGTTTAGAATGGGATTATCGGATGATCATTATGTCGTTCTATGTAAAATTAAGTTTAGTGGGGGCTTGGCATGGGAGAGGAGGTGATACGAACGGAAGTAGGTAAAATTAAGATGAGAAGTGAAGGAGCAAGACAATAAGGATAAGTATGTACGAGCGCTCGCTAGTAAATCGGTTGAATGTGAACAGAGTTGATACTGCAACAATCTCCGGGGCAAATGAAGGACTAACCGCAATTGTTAGTAGTGCCAAAGGAAGGTGTGGAGCTGCTAAAGTAGCGACATAAGAAATGTTAACAGCGAAAATGGTGCGAAATGCAAGAGGTGATCGAAAGCCGGTTAAAGGCCTAAGAAAGAAGCGTGGTTGAATGTGACTAAAAGCAAATGATGAAGATTTCAAAAGAAAGATGCTTGGAATTATATAAGGAGGAAAAAAGAGATACTAAAAGGCTGCATACGGTAGGAGAAAACAACGAGGTAACATGAAAACAGTTGAAGGAGATGAATAGGAGGACATACAACGGGCAATAGGAAGCTTTTCTGGGAAGAAGCGCGAAAGGTTAAAAGACATGAGAATAAGGGAATGCTGCCTTTAGATAATGAATAGGGATGCCGCTCGCTTTGTAACTGATGAAATGCATGTGAGGGAGTTGTTGGAAAAGGAACACTTCGAAAATCTGCACCATATTAACAGTAATGATGACGTGTTAGTGAATGTGTGTCGTTTTGATGGTGCAAGAAGGAATAGGTATTTTGGGATGAGGTTATTTAGTAAGGAGGAGGTAAAGGAGGTAATTGGTAAAGAAGAAAAGTTGAAGAATGGTAAATCTCAGGTATAGATGAAATTACTAGTGAAATGATCAAGAGAGGAGGCGACGATGGCTGATTGATTGGATTTGAAGTTGGTGTAATAAAAGCGTTATGGAGCGGTATAGTTCCAAAAGATGGAGCGAGAGCCGGTACATAGATACCCTATATATAAGGGTAAGGAGAATAAGGGAAATTGCTAGAAAATTACTAGGCGGGAATAATATTACTGCAGTGTGTAAGGGAAGGTTATATGCTCGGTATTTTCGAGTTGAAAGAGTGCCGTCGAGTGACTGAAGTACTGCGTTGTGAAGAACAAGCGTGCGTTTAGAAGTAGTAGAAAATGTGTGTCAAATCTTTACATTGAAACAAATGATTGAGAATATGAAGGAGAAGAAGAAGAAGAATTCTAGTATTTAGGTTTTATGATTACAACACAGGCGTAGATAGCAGCTCCAATAGGAAGCTCGTTATGGCAGGTATTAGATATATATGGTGTTGGTGGAGGCTTCTGAATCGAATCAAAAGTATGCATGACCATCGATAGTGAAGCGTGTTGAAGAATTAAATGGTCGTCAATGGATTTTAGGATTAATAGCGGAAGATAACACAGTGACAGACAGGGTTGTGTCTAGCTCTCCTTGGTATTCAAGTCGTATATGGATGGGGCTTATGAAAGATTCGATTTGGGGATGGCAGGAAAGGTGCTTAGAATGATGGGTAATGCGAGAGAGTCGCGCAGCGTGCCCTACCTGCATTATATGCGGCATGATTTGCGTTCTGTGGTGGCGAATCTGAAGAGAGTTTGACCGAGGATCGTTAGACGAGAGATTGGCAGGATATGTAAAACGGTGAGGTTTGAAAGTAACGTAGATAAGAGTAAGGTTATGGTTTGTGAGTAGACAGTCCTCAGTGTGAGTTATGTTAGACTGGTGAGCAGCGGAGCAAGTGTCTGAGTTTAAATTTCTAGGCGTATGTGTTGGATGAGAAGGACACGGATGATGCAGCCCAGCTGTAGTAGGCAGAAGTTAGCTGACATGGCAGGTAGGTGGCTGTCCGTGCATTCAACACAGCGTTTTGGTGACATGCTTAAAGCGGACTCAAGTCTTGATCGTGCGCCTGAGTCGTACCAGCAGGCGTAAGATCGCTTACCTGCGATTATTGCATATGGTAGTGAAGACTATGTCTGCGAATAAGACATATAGATCTAAAGTTCCAATGTGTCAGATGGACCAGAGCTGAATGAAATGGGGTGTGAGAAAGAATAATAAAGTCAGGACCATCGAACACGTATTCGCAGAGAGTAGGTGTGGGGTGAAGAAAGGCGGTCAAATGAGAGAATAAACTGAAAAGTATGTTGCAACCAGATGTCTTCGCAGCTCACCGAACTCGTGGACACGGCACCTAATGATGAAAGTCGGCCTTGGTTAGCGGAATGTGATCAGTGAGAGACGTGTGTGGAACCGACCGGCTGGAGACCGAAGAAAAGTGGACTGAGTCGGTGAACGAATGTCTGAACGGAGAGAAATGTGAGTTGGCAGAAGCGAGAAGAAAGGTCCATGATAGGAGAGAATGGCGGGGTTTTGTATGGGGCATGGTTGGCCCACTGGGCCAGGGGATGAACGCCCTTACATTGCCACAGATTTTCACCGATAGTGAGGGTTCGTCGCAGTCCCCCATCGATGCTCTAGGGTGATTTTCTGTCTGTGACGCAGCTTCTAAAACTAATTGGTATACAAGGGGCGGTAAGGCTGGCTTTCTTTTCGACGTTTGTCATGTTCTCCTACCGTGCTTTCTTTTCCGATGCTTGATACCAGCACCTTACCCCCAATCTTGGGGCAAAGCGAGAAGTGAAGAAAGAAAGAAAGGAATATATATATATAGTATATATAATATATATATTATACTATTAATATATATCATATAGATATATATATATATATATATACTATATATTACTATACTATACTAACTTATATATATATATATATATAATATATATATATATATAATTTGGGTTAAACAACCTGTTTTTCTCTTTAGTTAGTGGGCATTATACAAGTTTTTAGTATTTTCCCACAATGTCATTTATATATATATAATATCACCTTATATATCATATCTACTAATATACTATATATACTATATATATATACATAATATATACGATATATATATACTATATATACTATATATATATATATAAATACTATTTAAATAATATATCATCATATAATATATATATATTATATACTACTACTATTAATTATAATAATATACTTAATATATATATACTATATATGACTATATACTATATAAAATCAATCAATATGTTACAATTTTGTCTCATTTTTACAGTAAGTTTAACATTCTGAAGTGAAAATTATTCGTAAATAATGAATAATAAAATAATAATAATAATAATAATAATAAAATAATAATAATAATAATAATAATTATTATTTCCCAACTACTATAGGAATATTTCAATTTGAAAAGAGATTAACTTAAAAGAATCGTATTCCTCACCATTAAATAATTAAAAAATTAAAATAAAACAGATCTGGTAGGCAAATTATATGCTTTAATGCACATACATAATAATACACAGATATCAACTTAATGAATAATGAAGATAATAATGAATAATAATCACCATAAGTGAATAATATAACCATAATACATCGACCATAACTAACCGATCAATCAAAACTACATCAAACTACCATGCAATAACTATTAACACATAATAATCACAATCACTACATACCTCGCTGGTCAAACTTTCTTATCCATGCAGGGCAAACTCATCCGGATGACCCCTCCTTGACGTCAAATATGTCTTCAAACAGAATGCCAGACATTATGAATATTAAATACAATAACACGACACGAACAAAAAATCACCGAGCCCTTACGCAAAACACCTCTACTAAATATTTTACCTCACTATATATATATACATATATATATATCCAGTTTCACACGTACTATCACTTTTAAATTTCTAGTTTAGACTTTTGCTAAACCTGCTAGAAGAAATTAACTGTTAATAAATATATTATCCCTATTTTATTGTCTTAATTGTGTTATGTTTTTCTTATCTCAAGCAGCATAACACCATAAATTACTAAAGTTTAAATGACTTAAAAATATTCTATTGATTCTTGTTAAAGATAAGTTTTCATAAAATTCAACTTGAACCCATTATTCTCCAAGGCACAGTACACATTCTCAAAAAAAAATGACCTGATAATAGGATCGTCAATATGAACTATTACCTAATTCTATGGAATGCAAGCTAACACAAACATCATACCGCACTGAAATGTTGCTGGACCACTCTTCACACCAAAAGGCATTTTATTACATTCAAAATAAAAGAGGGGTTAAAAAAGCATTCAATACTATTTTCTTCAGCCTAATAAAAACCATGCTAATCAAACAAAAACAAATAGGAAATCATTTATGCAAACCTGAAATGATTATTTTTTGGTCAAAAAAAATATTATGAATTATGATTTAATATAATGAAATGTTAATATCCAACAATGATATGAATTTAACAAACAGAAAAATACATGGGTGAAATGCCGCTTCCCCAATGAAGCATCCCCAATGAAGCAAATTTAGGCTGCTTCATTATATTTCTAAGTTAGTGTAAGGAGTAATCTTTATAACCAATAATTTTTATTTAATTTCTAAATTGGTTTAATTATTATATAAAGCTCAAATATGTAAACTGAGTAGAGTTATTTTAAATACATTAATAAAAGCTTATTTTCCATTTGAGTAAACAGAAGTTTATTTTGCAGATAAATATTATTTTAATTTATGAGCCAGTTTTAACATAAATAAAAATTATATACCCATTAAGTCTGATATAGGCCTAATTTATGGAAGTTCTTATCTATAATATATAAAAAACGTTACTTCTTTTGATAGGTTATATTATCCATGAACAATACCAGTACCCAATTCCTATAATCATGAACCAAGAACTGAAATCTTGATAATATTGCATTGCACCATCTTATTAGAAGATGCCATCATACTGAAGTTAATGTTCAATACTCAAGCATTTGAAAATCCCTTAAAAGTGTCATAAAAAATTTCTCACAGTGTATCAAAGTGAAATTTTTAGTGAACAAATTATCCAAAAAAATGGCTAAATTGACAGAATATACAAGTTGATAAAAATAAACTTTTCTGCCCCTTCCTTGAAAAGGGCTCTGCCTGTAAGTGGTGGCAACCTGTAATATTTAAAAAAAAAATGTATGAACAATCATGTTGTTCCTTATTTATTTCCTTTTTTTCATTAGGCCCTATTGAAAATATAATGGGTTATGATAAATCATTGAGTTTGATAAAAATTTAGTGATATGTTATTTGTTTTTATGTCATTATATATATATATCTGATTTTATTATGGTTTTTATTTTTTGCCTATATATTATTTTATGTAATTTCAAATATGATAATTTAGTTGGTATCCTGGTTTAATAAAAATTGTATCCTTTATCCATGTGGGTCCACTGTATCTTGTTCAAATCATCAGAATTATATAAATTAAACTTTGAAATTATATCTCTATCTACCTAAAATTAAGAAATATAGGTCATACAAATATTTCTGCTCCATCTCTTCTACTGAACTTCTCTCCTTAATATATGGTAACCTTCAAAGCAATGCATTTTAGAAGTTTGTTAAAAGATAATTTTATTTACTAGGACTGAACATTTACAGAACTTTATTATGTCTAATATTTTTTCAAAGTAACCACTTTCCAATACTTTTACTGTGGTGCCATTATGTTCACAACTTCATTACATACTCACATCTCACTTAATCTAAATTAAAAAAATTAAAATACAGAAGTCAATAATTTGAATGTGATGATTTGAAATCGGAATTTGTCTGGACTTCAACCTATAGTTCTAAATTGAATGTTTTATTTTAAAAGAAAATGAATTAGGTAGAGGAACATTTTGTATGCTTTTGATAACAATTTTGGTATTAAATATTTTTGGGCTAATAATAAAAAATGAGTTAATTCGACTCCTGTTATTCTTAATCAAGAATTCAATATATCTGTACCTTAGTGCAAGAACAACCCATGTCAAAAACCAAAACATAGTTTTCAATTAAAAATGATTGATAAATTCTTTCTGGATTAATTTGAATAGAGAATGAGAAGGTAAAATTGCTGTATCTCATTTGATAATCATAATGTAACATTGGCTGTTATTGTGATTGATTGATTGGATTGATTGATTTGATTGATGATTGATTGATTGATTGATTGATTGAGATTGATAGTGAGTGAATGATTGATTGATTGATTGATATAATATATATAGGATATATATATAATTATATATTATATATATATATTAATATAATATATATATAATAATATATATATATATATACTATATATAATATTATATATTATATTATACCGTAGTAATTATATAATATATATATATATATATATATATATATATATATATATATGTTTATATAAATATATATATATATATATATATATATATATATATATATATAATATATAGATATATTGCCCAACCACTTATGAGCAGAAGCTTTTTAAGGAGGGGAGAAAAAGTATTTATTTTTATCAACTTTATATTCTGTCAATTTAGTCATATCTGGGATAATTTGTTTACTAAAAATTTACTTTTGATAACCACTGTATGAAATTTTTTTAAGGC
>JABUQX010022627.1:0-17500 GCA_015478945.1 Trachelipus rathkii | reverse complement strand
CCCTCTAAATAACATTTACATTAGCAAACTACCTCTATCTCTCCCATTTACACACACATAAATCCAGTACCGCCCTTCCCCCCGTTTATCTCACTCTTCCATGATAAACTTATGATTTATCACTTTTTTTGAAGCCAAAGTATTCCCACATCATTCTTCTTTCAACACACCACACCTCTAACAGACTTTCTCCATTGACATTCCTCTCCCCTACCCCCAAATGGTCCTATATTCTTCCACCCCTCCCTTCCCACTCCTGCATCCAAATCTCCTAATAAACTTATCATTTACCCCGAAATTTTCCCAACACTCATTCAACTCACTCCAAAATCCTTCTCTCGCTCTCCTCCTCCCTCGCTCCATGCACTGGTGCATATGCGCATATAAAAACCCACATTTCCCCCCGGAATTTCACTTTTACCCACATTATTCTCGAACTCACCTGGCTGCACACCCTTACCTTATCCCACACTCTTTCCTCATAACTATTCCCAACCCTCCCTCGCCCTCACTCTCTCGTCCACCCCTGACATGGCCTGTATGTATTTTCCAAAATCCATCTCCCTCTTTCCCTTCAGCTTAGTTTCAGTTACCCCTAGCACATCCAACCTTTTTTCTTCAAACATTAACCACACTTCCTCCCTCTTCAAATCCTCGTTTACCCCTCTCACGTTTCATACATCCCACCCTAATTACCTCTCTCCTCCCCAGTCTTTTCCCTCTTCTATATACACCACTCAGGCTGCACGCTTATGGGACTCCCCACCCTAGGCACTTCCAAACCTATATAATAGTATATATATATATATATAATTATATAATATATATATATATATATATATATATAATATATATAAATATTATATATATATATATATATATATATATAATATATGATATATATATATATATATATAATAATATATAGACTGTGGTAAAAAAAAACAAAACAAGTTAAACTTTTGTTTTCTCCTCATACACTGACTTATAGAAATGATATGGTTTACATGTTAGAGGTTGGTATTTAGTGAAGGTAGAATAGTATTAAAATTTTTTTTTTTTTTTCTTAAAAATCCAAAAAAAACAAGATTTTTTTTTACCCCGTTTTGAGTTGTAAAAGAAGGTAAAAAAAACAAACAAGGGGTAAAAAAAATATTACTTTCTAAAGCTACTTTCCAGTTACTTTCAATGCTTCTAGCCGTTTTACTGAGTGCTCATGTATTCCTGAGTGTTTTTCACCCATACCCCTTTGTTCTAGTTCTTCCATGTACTTTCATGAGCCATTTTCTCCCTACGCCCCTTTGTTCTAGCCTCGTTATCATTCAAGTACTTTCCAAGCTACTTTCCAACTTTATGTACTTTCATGAGCATTCTTGCTTCTGACGTCATCCACCGGGAGTACGTCGCGAGGAGGAACTGTCCATAGTGCGCGACGAACTTCTAAGAGCACTTTCCAGTATTGTGGCCAGTTAACTTTCCAAACTACTTTAATGCTTCAGCGTGTTCCTGAGTGCCTAGTACTCGTGATGCATGTTGTCACGCGCTACCCCCCTTGTTTCGCTGATTGCGGTTAGTGTTACTTTCCTGTGTTTTTCTCCTGACCCCCTTGTCTAAGGCCACCTCTTCATCATTTTCAGCACTTTCCAAGCCACTTTTCCAATTTTATGACTTTTGGAAGTGAGTGGCGAGTGTTCGTAGCTCATCTGACGTTCATCACTCAGACTGGTCCATATTGTTGCGAGGGAGGCTTCCAGAACTAGCGGTTCCAGATGAGTTTCCAGCTACTTTCAAATATTTTCAATGTTAGCTGTATCTGAGTTGCTCATGTACTTCCCTGAGTGCTCATGTCACCTTTCCTGCGTTTTTTTCACCCTACCCCCCCTGTTGTTTCTAGCTCTCTTCTATTGTACTTCAGACCCTACCCCTTTTTTCTTAGCCTCGTCATAACTCAGCTACTTTTCAAGCTACTTTCAGCTACTTTCCAGGCAACTTTCTATGTTTCATGAAATTTCCTGAGCCTTCTATGCTATAACATCATTCACTCAGCTACTTTCCAGAGCTTTACAGAGCTACTTTCCATGTTAATAATAACACATCCATGTAAAAAAAAAACTTGTTTTTACCCCATCTCTGAATACATTTGAAAATGGTTAGCAAAAGGGTTGTAAAAAACGGTAAAAAAGTTTGAGCCATCTTTTTAACTGGGGTCGACATCTTGTTATAGCTGATTACTGTCAATTTAGTTCGGCCTATTTCTTTTGGCAATTTTAATGAATAATAAAGAGGGCTACCAGAATAGCCCATAAAATTCAAAAAAATATTATTCAATACAGAGGGGAGGTGTTTTGTTTTTTTTTACCCCACCAACTCAGAAACTTTTTTTACCCCATCTGACTATTATATATATATATATATATATTAATATATATATATTATATATATATATATATATATATATATAATATATATATTATTATATATATATATATAATATATATATATATATATATATATATATATATCCCAAGCTTCCTTCCTACCAGAAGCAGGCGACCCTGAGATACTGTGCCATCACATTAGGTCGGGCCCAGGGATCCGTTAAAGCCAGTTTATCAAAGTTCGCGTTCTGATGATTCGTTTAAGGTTCTGAGCTGTCATAGTTAAAGAGTAGTACAGTGTTCTGTGTCTTTTACTAGTCTGGGAGGACATTCTTTGACAGTGTCGGAGGTCACATTATGAAATTTTAAATTTATATCCTAAGGGAGGGATTGGTGCCCAGATAGTGGACAACGGGCAGCATTAGTCTTTGGTGTTGACAGAGGTGTTATTTTCTGTTGTGTTCTTCTTTCTTTTTGGGATAATTGCTTTAAGTATGGTGTAGTTTGTTGTGCGGAGATTGTTCTTTGGGTTATTTATGAATGTGATTAGAGATGGGTGTTTTGGGGGGGGAGTGGGGAAGCATGTTGTATGTGTTAGAATAGCAGATTAATGCTAATGTAATTTTTTTCTTTCTACGTGCGGGAGGTTGATCTATTGAGAGTGATTTACTGTAAAATCGACAGCCTATCATGTTAAGATAGACTTTTATAGGAAGAATAACTTTTGTTTCAGTTAGTAGGTGGTGGATAGGTGTGGAGATAAAGGCAAACGTGTTATTATCCTGAGAGCTTTGTTTTGAACTGATTCAAATTTGTGAATTGATTGTGATATTGAGGGCACCAAGGCAGGTAATGCATAGTTCAAGAAGAGGCGTAGGTATTGTCTGTATATTGTGAGGGTCTCTTTATGTTGGTCAAAATTTGTTTCAGCTAATGTTCTCAGCACATTTAATTTATGTGTGGCTCTAGAAGTAATATTGTTTATGTGTTGGTGAATGTCATATGTGTGACAAATGTTAAGTCTAGGGTTGTTTACTAAGAGAGAGAGTCTATTGTTAGATATGATGACTGCTGGGGTGAATGTTTGATTTTCTTCTATTTTGTGGGTAAGTAATGTAATAGAGGGTTTATTACGTGAAGCAGGCATTCTGTTTGTTGATAGCCACAGTTCCAGCTTGTTTATATAATTCTCTTATTTATTTTGTATATCCAGTAGCGTACATATATAATTATAATCTAGAGTTCATGTCATAAAATTTTCTGCTTTAAGCATCTAAATTACCGTAGTCTTCTGAATTTTATAGTTAATGTAAATACGGTAACTTTATAAACATTTTAAAATGTCCAGAATTACTTTTCAGTGAAACAAATTTAGTTAAATTCAATTTGTTCCTTAGTTACTTTTTTAATTTTGATAGTTATTTTTATTTACTAAGTAATGTAATTGCTCTTGTAGGGAATTGATTTTAAAATTAATGTTTGCTTCCTTGGAAGACACGCATGGTAATGGGTAAGTGCCAGCATAAGTTTTTTTTTATTACACAGGATCGTCACTCAATACAGGAAGTTGAAGAGTGCCGTTTGAAAGTGAGTCATATCCTTCAATCTTCTTTAACTTCTGATGGGACAAGAAGATTTGCTACACCTCCACAACAGTGTGCTGCTTTTAACAAACGGTGCCAACCCACAGTAGACGAGGATCATATTCCCACTCCAGAAGCAAGATCTCCATCAAGAAAATATTATTTTGGGGATGAAGTAATTATTATTATTATTATATATTGATTATATTATTATTATTTATTATTATATTATTATTATTATTATTATTATTATTATTATTATTTATTATATATTTTATTATTATTATATATTATTTTTTTATTATAATTTAATGTATTATTTATTATTATTATTATTATTATTATTATTATTATTATTATTATTATTATTATTATTATTATTATTATTATTATTATTATTATTATTATTATTATTATTATTATTATATTTTATTATTTTATATGTATTATTATTATTAATTATTATTATTTTCTTTTCTTTCTTTATCCTTCCTTTCACCAGGACGTATGGGTAGGGTGCGTTACATGTACGGAAATAGGATAGTTATGGAGAAGAGCATGAGGTAAGTCGAAAAGGAAGCCCCACCCCCCCATATTTACCACTCCCCTTCTCACCCTTAAGTGAGAGCTCGTTGCAGTCAAGAAAAATCCACCCTAGGGCTGTACAAGATGGCAACTGACCTTCACTGTGGTATTCTCGTT
This sequence comes from Trachelipus rathkii, assembly GCA_015478945.1. Lineage (NCBI taxonomy): Eukaryota > Metazoa > Arthropoda > Malacostraca > Isopoda > Trachelipodidae > Trachelipus > Trachelipus rathkii. The sequence goes on along the minus strand of JABUQX010022627.1, from coordinate 12,837 downwards.
CAGTGTTCCAAGGGGTTAATCCCTTGGGGCACACCCACAAAACTATATCCTCTCCAAAACTGCCTTCATTACTATTATGCACCTTTCTTCTCGCCTCTGCCAAGTTACATTACTTTTTTTCAGACATTCCTTTACTGACTCCACTCTGCTTTTGGGGTCTTCTAGCCAGTCGATCCTAGCACACTCACTTTTATACATACATCCGCTTAACCAACTGTTATCTATCCTTTCTTCATAAGACGAAACCATCTTAATACAATCTCGTATATTCTAGCATTAATGCCTTTGTTCACACCACACAACCCCCTAACACGTTTATCTTCATGCTATCAATTCTTTCTTCCTACCCTGCATCCCCTTTTAAAATTATCCATTTCTGAAAAGATTGCACTGTAGATCTATACCTCTATTCCACACCATTGTGTTTACTACTATACATTAACACTGATAACAACATACCCTCATGCAAACCTATAGCGCACTCAAGACTTAGTCCTTTTACATTCACCAAGGCTTTAATTGCACCAGCCACCTTCCTACTATTCACAACTTTCCTACTACATTCTTCATGATAAGCTCCCTTTTCAGCCAACATATATCCTAAATACTTAAACTCAGATGCTTGTTTCAATTGCTCACCATCCAACATGATTTCATAAAGCGGACACTCCTCACCCATTATCATCACCTTACTCGTATCTACTTTACTTTCAAACCCCTCCTTTTACGCACCCTACCAAACCCTTCACCAGTTCTCTCAAACTATCTTCAGATTCGGTATACAAAACTAAATCATCAGCGTACAATAAGCAGGGCGCCTTACACTCACTCTCTCATTCTTCATCAGTCTAACACCACCACCCCTACCTCTATTTCTTTCATCACCCCATCTATATAGAAATTTAATAGCCCATGGAGACATAACACACCTTTGCCTCACTCCGCTATAAATATTAAACCATTCACTTTCCACTCCATTCATTCTTACACAAGCTTCGTTATCGACATACATACTTATGATTCCATACACTGACACCAAATATCGCTAACACCTGCCACAAAGCTTTATTATTAATCTTGTCATACGCCTGTTGCAAGTCCATAAAATCCAAATACAATTTATTCTTCTCTTTCATTTTCTCGCTCATTTGTTTTAATCACATCCTCTACCACTTCTAAATGCACCTTGTTCTTCACCAATCAGTCTCTCAATCACTCGACGCATTCTTTCAACCAAAATACCAGTATATATCTTCCCTACAACACTCAATAGACTAATTCCCTTATAGTTCCTACAGTTCCTCTTTTCCTCCTTACCCATATATAAGGGTACTGCTACTGCTCTCCTCCTATCCTTCGGAACTATATTCTCTACAAACTCTTTGTTACACAACTTCCATATCCAATCAATCACAATCCCACTCCCATTCTTGATCATTTCACCAATAATTCCATCTATACCTGCTGATTTACCATTCCTCAGCTTTCTCACTGTACCTATTACCCCCTCCCTACTAATTACTTCATCCCCAAAATATCTTTTTTCTTACACCTTACCATCAAACCCACACACATTCACTATCACCTCTTCATTACTGTCAATGTTACGCTGATTTTCGAGTTGTGCCCCCCACACTCTTCTAGTTTCCATTTCATCGTTCATGAAAATAAAATTCCTATTCATTATTTTATGAAAATTCTTATTACTCTCTTTTTTAACCTTTCGTATTACTTCCTGAAGATCTTCCTATTCCCTTGTAAATCTCCATTCATCCTCCTTCCAAACTGTTCATTTACCTTTTTTTTTCCTTCTAGTTTCCTTTTTTCTTTCTCATATATTTCCATATACTTTTCTCTCGATACCTCATCATTGGCTTTTAGCACATTCAACCACTGCGCTTTCTTATTTTTAACCGTTTGCATCAACTCATTCCACAACTTATTATTAACATTCTTACTCCCTACTTTAACACAACCATATACTTCTCTTGAAATATAACAAAACCATATATCTCTTGAAATATCGATTCTCTTGAAAAATCGATTCATTCAAGAAAAAATTAGATAAACACCTTTAGAAAATTGGTCTGTGAACTTCAGTTCAACTCGATTTTTATTTTATTCAAATACTAGAATTAGTAGTAACCTGAATATGGTAAAATCAAATTAGAACAATTGAAATCATTTAGTAAATGTTAAAAATACATCGTAAAAAGAATTCCGTCTTGTAAAAGCTTTGATATTCATGGCTTGCAAAATATCCGTTCTAAAAAGGTGATCTCATCGATCGCACAATCGCCATAACTTATATTAAATAGCTTTGATGTTCACTGCATAGAACATATCTGTTCTAAGATGGTGATCTAATCGATGGTGATCTAAAACTTCACACACTTGTATAGTACTATGACGTTTGATGCTTAGAAACAGATCTGTTCTAAATGAGCAAACTCATATGTCACATTGACAGTGAACACATCCAACACAATATATAAAAAAAAATACTTAACAGACTATGACGTTTGCTGCTTAGCACATTGACAGTGAACACATCCAACACAATATATAAAGAAAAATACTTAACAGACTATGACGTTTGCTGCTTAGAAACAGTTCTGTTCTAAGTGAGCAAACTCATATGTTACATTGATATGGGTAAAATAATATACTTATTTCAAAAATACATAACAGATAAAACAGTGGACACATCCAACGCATTAAAAAACAAAAATACTTAACAGGACTAGCCTTGAGTGACTGTAAAGTTCTTTGCTAAAGTCAGTGTATCATTCACTACTAACAAACTAAACAAAGGCTTCCTTCATTTGCTTCCAGATTTGTTCAGTTTCATCTTGTTCACATTCAACTTATTTATTTCCAAGTGCTCTTACATACTTTTCCTTATAACCTTGTTTACTAACTTCTCACTCTTAATTTTCTCGACTTCCTTCCTTATTTCTTTTCTCACCATCCATGCCGCCACTAATTTAATCTTGTATAAAACAACATGATGATTTGATATTACCATTCTCAACCCCATCAGACTTAACATCACTCAACATGCTTCAAAATCTTACCAACACATAAAATCAATATACTTTTCACTTCGATATCATCTTTATTACACCAACTCTCGATACTTATTGAATGCTCTTGTGGTCGAGAAAGTATTCGAGAATGTATTATTACACGCATTTACCTCTCTTTCACTCATGAAATCAATCACCCTTCCCTACCATTTATTCCTCACAATCCCAAAGCCTCCTGTTATGCCATTCCTTTTTCGATCACCTATCCAAAACCATTCAAGTCTCCAAACCTTCCAATTTTGAGGCCCCTACTCAAACCCTTCCAAAACATTCATTCAGATTATCAGAAAGTCACACTCTCCTCAACATCACCTCAGATGGACCATATGTTACACCACCACAACCTTGACATTCTCAAACTTAAATTTACCCAATATTTATTCTAGCATTTTACACAAACAAAATCCACCATAGCTCTGTGGCACAGGTCATTATTCGAATCACAATCCATTCTCTTCCCCTCTCATTCTCTCCACTCCAGCACACACACATTTCACCCCACATCACTCGTCTTCACCACTATCTCTTTCATCTTTGCTTCAGTTACAGCAAGCAAATCAATTTTCCCCGTCTAAATACATCCATCACCTCTCTTCCTCTTCTCGCCATTAATTCCTCAAGCATTCCATGTAACCAAGACGGGATTTCATTACAAATGACGCCGAAAGATACCGAGGTCGCTTACGGCGTTACACGACCCAGGTCCAAGAGATGCATTATCATTCCTATCATCATCATAAGTGGTAGTAGTCAAACCAACTACCACTGTCCCCTTTAGTCGCCTCCTACGGCACACTGAACATACTCTCTGCAGTAATAGTAGTAATAGCAGAGTTTTTTGGTCTGTATGTCATACAAAGAGTTTACTTCCGTGTAAGAAGAGTGTGGAATATTATTATTTTATTATTATTATTATTATTATTATTATTATTATTATTATTATTATTATTATTATTATTATTATTATTATTATTATTATTATTATTATTATTATTATTATTATTATTAATTGTATTTAGATTACTTCTGATTATCCAGTTGACCGTCTTTTATCTACCTTTTCTACTACTCTATTATATGAACAAAGAAAAGACTATTTTACCGCTCTATTTATTGATTCTTTGTTACTTGTACAAATCGTCCTATAATCCAATTTCAACAATACACCCCCACCTCAAAAAAAGACACCCCTCATATTTAAAGTTGTAAAACTAACTACTAGTCTAATGTCTTTGATTTTTCTTCCTTTACCTTTTTCTTCTTTAATGTTTCAATTTCTTTTTTTATTTCCACTTTTTTCCAACTAGTTTCAATTGTCTCCAAGTACTTTATGTACATAAATATTTACCGTATTACAAAAAGATCACAGTTGTGTGAAAAAAATATTACAAAATTTGAATATACAAGGAAATATGAATTAGACTCAAATGATCAATTCATGTGTTCTCAATTTTTTTAATACTTATCACATTTATAATGTTTTCTTTTAATCATTCCTTACCTTTTTTTTCATAAATATGAATAGTTTTATTCCCTCATTAGTAATAATTTCTTCCAATTATTATTGATTATTGTTTGCGTTGGTGTTATTTTTTTTATTTATTTATTTATTTATTTATTTTTTTTTTTGAGGGGGATTTCAAAAAAATTGAAGTATTATATGAGGGAGATGTCAAGCATACAATATAGAAGAAAAAAAAAAATATTTATAATTAGAGATTAGATGGAAAGAATGATATGGAAGATTTCAGATGAAATATCTTTCATATGAAAGGTATTTTAGATGAAATCGAGCACGTGTAGGACAAAAGTCTTTAGGAAACTTAATAGAAGTGTTCATATTTTCCTTTGCTTCAATTGTCAGTCCACCACTAAATGTGGATTCTTATATTTTTAGAATTGTTTATTTAATTTTTTGTATCTCTGTACCACACCTTGTTCTTTATAAGTACATAAAACAATTGTCTTTTTTAAATGACTGTGAAATATTGGAGTTTGTTAAATGTCATCCTCATTAGTCGTAATATTCGTAATGTTAAAACATTGAAGTGTAATGGAATGTTTGAACTCGCATCAAATTTCTATATGCCCAGCGATGAGTTTTTCACCTATCGTGTGCGATCATCTTAGGCGAGCATGGACATCAAGCTTTAGAGTAAGGGAGATTAGATTCATCAAGAAATGCAGAAAATGGAAGAGAATTAAGCAGAACAGGTAGTTGGAAAGAAGGAGAAACTGCATCGAACATTTCTGGAGTTTCTAATCTCCACAAAAGTCAGGTGAAGATACTGTACCATTGAAGTGAGAGCATAACTCCGTACAGGAGTGGATGTGATCATTGTATAGTTGGTGTAACTGTGAGTTGGAGAAAACATTTCACAACTTGAACAAAAATTCCATCTTGCTTGAATTCGCCTTTGAAGCCATTGCTATATGAGGTTCCATGACAATTTTTTTTTATGTTGAGGCTAAAAATGTTTATGTTGTGCATAGGAGAGACGGTAAAACCGTCTAAAAGGATGGGGGAAAGGTTGAAGGTGTTTTAAAGAGGGAGATCTATATAAGTTAGAATTTTAAGAGTTGAATTTCATGAGATTGAGGCGGCCTCAGTATGAAACCTCTTTCAGATCAGCAAGAATAGAATCGAAATGATGGGGTTGAGATTCAAAAGAGTTAACAGATTTGAAATGAGTCAAAGAATGCGGTGTCGAGTCATTGACACATGAAAAGAGAGTTGAAGAATGAAGGATGAAAGCAAAAGGGCCTCTCAAAGCTTTGAATATTTCTAGCAAAACCACCCAAGATTCCCCTTAACCCCTAAAGCCGCATTAGATCATAAATTGGTAAGTTAGAAAAGGAGATTTCGCCAGTTGATTTCAAACGACACCAGCCATGCAGAATAAAGAAATCGATTCAAGTTGATCTAAGAAAGGAGAACTGAGGATAGATTTAGATTTTAGACAGAATACCGGTGAGAGTTGCCCAAGTTTGGGATCGGTTGAAAATAATTGTAAAAAGAAGTAGTAGTGGTTGTCCATTAGTATTAAGGCTTAAAGAGAATATTTGATTGAACTGACCCCAGATTAGAAGCATTCCTTTAAAACAAAAGAAGAGATACCATTTCAGGCCTCTTGCCTTACTAACGTTCTTAGATATCAGAATCCCATTGACCCGATCACATGTGATCCCAGGTAAATACATGGGATATCTGAGAGGAAAAAGAGGAAAATTGCCCGAGTTGTCCAAATTTAAGATAAATGAAAATAGGAGACCGAAGATATTATCCTTTTCATCTCTGGTATTAGAATTAATAGGAGTAAATGTTGATTAATTTTCATTATAATAATATCATTATTATATTTTATTGGTAACAAAAGATATCAACATTTTATGTCTTGAAGATATATCACAATAATCATCTTTCTTAATTTAAAATAGCAAAATATATCAACTTTGATATAATAATTTACATAAAAGTATCAGAGCCACAAACGGTCGAATAATGGAATAATCCAACAAACATTTTTAATGACTAAGCTTCTCCATTTTCTATTTGAAAAAATATTTGTTACCTTTAGGCAAATAATAATAATTAGGTTACCTTTAAATAAAAAACAAACAAACGAATGAACACTAAATATTTACATGTATTATTGTATATATTGTTAGTAATACCAACACTTTAGCATTGCCAACAATATATTTTTATTAATTATCTTTTACCTTTCTGTTCATTTCTTTATCTTTCCGTTTATCGCCCATTAAAAATAAGTCATTGGAAGATTGCCCGAGCTTTCCAAATTTAAGTTCCGATGAAAATAGGTGGCCGAAAATATTAGCCTCAGCTCTAGTATAAGAATTAATGAGAGGAGTACGTGTTGCTCTAAAGAAATTACAGAGGTTTTTGGCAAAAGGCCAAATATTTTTTGTTTGTTAGGAAACTTAAGGAGCTCAGAGCACTCTCATGTAGTTAAGTGCTCATTGTTTGTCTAATAATATCCCTGCAAAGGTTCTGAGCTAAACAAAAATTAGCAATAGTGAGGTCATTTGAAAAATTTATCCATTCCCTAAGCTCCTTATCTCTAATCTGAACAACTAAACAATAAGTACTATCTGACCATGTGTTTTGGAGAGAAAAGATTTGGTTGAGTGAAAAAATGAATGTTCTTCCTGCTATTGATTATTTGTATTAATTTATTTGTACTTGAGAAGCAATTTTTATAAACAAATTGTTAATTTTAGCAATTATAGGAACAACTTCATGTTACTTTAGTTACTTAACTGTTTTATTTTTTTTCCAGATATTATCGCTCAAACATGATATAAACTACAATATTCATTTTCCATACAAGAAAGGAGAATTAAACATCCATTCCGGTATAGGTGGCTCAATCACAGCTGTTTTATCTCATTTAGAAGCTATTTGGAGCTATTGTATTACAACAGTTTTGAATGTTCCTATTAAAGATTTAAAAGTAAGTTTCTAGTCAATTTGTCTTGACACTCAATTTGTATTGTAGTAACTTTTTTTATGCCTATATGAGAAGCAATAATAAATTAATATAATTTGAATAGGGATTTTCTTGCCAGTGAGTAGTGGAAAAACAAAGCTGTGGAGCCAGTAATTATTGAAGGCTCCATCATGTTAAAATTACTCCGACTTTAGGATTTTAAATGGTCCGACTCAACCTTCTTCATTTTAACATTTTATGGTTTCACTAAATATTAGAATAATTTTCATTTCATATTTTTAACTGAGCAGTCTTAGAATATTTACCCCTCAAAATCAACTGAAAAACATTAAGGAATACAAAATTCAATAAAATTTACTTTTAAATTTTGAATATCTGTTATTAAAAAATTTGTACTGCGACAAAAAATTCGATAAAAAACGGTTACACAGACCGTAAATTATCTAACAATAATATCATTTAACTGACAGGTCTCGATATTTAGCTTTTATAGCCCATTGAATATCATTATTTAAAAGCGCAAAATTCAGTAAAATTAACTTACCTATAAATTTCGAACATATATTATTTAAAAATTTAAACTTCGAGGCAATATTTAGAAATTAAACACAATTACACTGATCCTAAGTAATTATTTAAAGATAAATATTTAACTGACAGGATTCGAAATTTAACTCAATCACCTTAAAATCATTATTTAAGAAATAGAAAAATATCATTTGCCTAAAATTTCGAATATCTATTTTCCAAAAACGTAGAAATCGACAAGAAATTCGACAATAAGAAACAATTAACTAGACCTTAGATAATGTTCATATATTATGGCATAACTGAGGGGTCTCGATATTTAGCTCAGAGAATCACCTGAACACCTGAAATACAAAATTCAATTAAGTTTACCTGTAAATTTGAATGGGGCCTAACAGATATTAATCTCTCATAACCTTTTAAAAATCATTATTTAAGAAATACACATTCAGTAATTTGCCTTTAAAATTTGAACATGTTTTACTTAAAAACTTTTTTTTTCTATAATAAATTTCAAAATTGAACGTAGGTATAAAAATTCCATCAGTGATCAAATAAATAATATGGTTTTACTGACAAGAATTGATATTAAGCTATCATACTTCATTGAATATCATTCAGAATTTCAAAATTCAAATTTACCTATAAATTTCGAGCTTGTTTTATTTAAAAATTTCGACACGAAATTTGATAATTAATCACAACTACACAGACCACTAACAATGCTTAAATAATATGGCCTTCCCGACAAGCCTCCATATGTAGATTTCATAATCTTCTGAAAATCATTATTTATGATATAGAAAAATTCAATAAAATATACTTCTAAATTCAGAACATGTTTTATTTAGAAACTTCGGCTTCGTGAATAAATTCAATAATTACATAAAATTCCAAGATCTTAAAAATTAAATAGTAATATGATTTAAACTGACAGGCCATAATATTTAGCTCTCATTATCATCTGAAAATCATTATTAAGATTCAAAATTCAATAATATTTACTTCTAAATTTTGAACACGACACGAAATTCGACAATAAATTAAATAGACCGCACATTGTGCAGCTATAATACGTCTAAGTTACAGTCCTCGATAATTAGCACTCGTAATCTTCGGAAAATCATTATTTAATTAAGAAATACAGAATTCAAAAAAATTTACCCTAAACTTGAACTTGGTCGAGAAATTCCACAATTACTCACATCAAGACCATAAAGTAATCAAACATTAATATGGTCTAAGTGACAGGCCTCGATATTTAGCTTTTGTAATCTATTGAATACAATACAGAATATATTCTTCGTGAGGTATTGTTTTCCAACTTCTTACTTTTCTTACCCCTCCTCCACTTGAGGTGGGTACTCCACCTACCATTTGTCTAATCATAGATGTTCAGTTTTTTATATATTTTTCACACACATTTAAGTCTACACTTTTATAACAAAGCACTCTATTCGAGTTTTTAGTAAATGGGGTCTGTTATATTCAAAACTTAAAAAGTGTTGCTTTATTTTTAATCATGAATGAGAATGGGTAGAATATTTCTTAAAATGTCTTTACTAATACATCTTCAATATTCATCTTCAACAAGGGAAAGTGTTTAAGAGCTCTTGCAAATAAATCAGTTGAATGTGAACAAGATGAAACTGAACAAATCTTGGCATAAATGAATGAAAACCATTTTAGTAGCTACAAGATTAGTATTCGATGTACTAAATTTGGAAGTAAGAATCTCAAAAGTGAATGGTGGAATGAAGAGGTGATGCAAGCGATTAAAATAAAAAAGAGGTGTGAATGAATGTGCTAAAAGCAATGATGAGGCTTAGAAAAGAAGATTTGGGAAATTATATATTGAGAAAAAAGGAAGACTAAAAGTTGCATACGTAGGAGGAAAAAGAAGTAAATGAACAGTTTGGAAGAATTAGAATGGGGACTTTTACAAGGGAATATAATCTTTTCTGGAAGGAAGCTGAAAGATTAAGAATGATGATAAGGGAATCTGCATAGAATATGAAAAAAACCCAGGGGGATGGTGCTTTCGTAACTGATGATGATGTGAGAAGAGTGAGAGGGACAGCTTCGAAAATCTGCATAACATAACAGTAATGAAAGGTGATAGTGAATGTGTGTGGTTTGATGGTGCAAGAAGAAATAGTTTTTTTGGGTTAATTAGTAGGAGGAGGTAATGGGTAGGGTAAGAAAATTGAAAATGGTAAATTTTGCAGGCATATATGGAATTAATTGGTTGAAATATCAAGAATGAGGCGAGATGGTGATTGAATATGATTTGAAAGTTGTGTAACAAATGCGTTTATGAGGTATAGTTCTGGGAGATTGGAGGAGTGCAGTAATAGTAATAATGCTCTTATATAAGGATAAGAGAGATAAAGGGAAAATTATAAGGGGAATTACTTATTGAGTGTTGTAGGGAAGATATATACTGATAATTTGGTTGAAAGAGTACGTCGAGTGACTGAAGACTGATATTTGAAGAACAAGTTCATTTAAATTTGAGGATGTGGGATAAAATTTTTACATTAAAGAAATGAATGAAAAATGAGGGAGAAGAAATAAATTGTATTTTAAGTTTTATTGACTTGCAACAGGCGTATTATAGTGATTAATAGAAAGCTCTGTGGCAGGTGTTAGTGATATATGGTTGTTGTGGTAGGCTTGTGGAATCAAATTTTGTATGACGATATGAAGTGTGTTTAGAATAAAATGGAGTCCGAAAAGTGATTGGTTATATTATAGCGGAGTGAGTCGGGGTGTCTTTGTCTCCCTGGTAATTATTTGTATCATGAATAACAAGATAAAATAGTTATGAAAGAATTAGAGGGGGGGGGAGGGGAAGGTGTTAGAATGATGGAAGTGGAGATGAGTGGTAGATACCTGCTGCTTCGGATTCTCGGTGCATTTGAGCACCCTACCCCAAGTTATTGGGAAGCAAGCCAGCCTTGAGGAAAGATGGATGATGATGATTTTATGATGATGATGATGATGAGATGATGATGATGATGATATATATATATATATAGATATATATATATATATAATATTATATAATATATATATAATATATATATATTATATATAATATATATATAATATATATATATATATATATATTATATTATATAATATATATAATATATATATATATAATATATATATATATATAATATATATATAATATATTAAATAGTTTTACAGAGCTGTGCTAGTAATACCAGATATATCAATGAAGTAGCATGGGTAAAAAATTAACAAACCTCTTACTTTGCGATCTTAACTTTGGAAGCTGCTTCGTCGTTCAGGTAAGCTAATTGCTGAGCTATTTACTAATCTATTGTACAAAGTACATTTCAATTCATCTTCAATTATTTTAATTATACTGAAGAACATCTTTGATGTAAATTCGCTTCAATTTGATGTTGAGTCTGCAAACATCTCAATTAATTGCTGTTATGATATTCGAGATGAAAAACTGACATATAGAAAGGTCGGTGTTTTATATGTAGAATATATGGTAAATAAAATTACATTATTGAGGTTATAACATATTTCGAAACAGGGCTACTGAATCGTCTATGATATAATTTGACACCGGTTCGAACAAATTAAAATTATGAAACTTTGGAATCTGATTTCGATTTCGGTTCCAGAAGACTCCGATTCCTAATTCTTATCACCAAAATATGCTGATTTTCAGATTTCGAGATTACGATTGCGATAACAGCCCTATGTTGAAATAGATACTGTTATTGCTTCTAAAATTTAGATGTTATTTTATAAGTAGTTTATAATTGTATCTCTTTCATTGGGAAAATTTACCATGTAAAGTTTTATATCTATTTTTTTTTTTAGTTTTATGATTAATGAGCTTATTTAATATTTGTTAAAAACCCTATACAGATTCTGACCTCAGGCTCAATATAAATTTTAATTTTAAGGTCTTCTATGAGAGAAAATCTGGCATAAGCAATCCGATATGTAAAATTGCAAGTTATTTGTAAATTTTCGATTTACTTCCTGAATTTCAACTTTGAATATGTCGTTTTAATTGTTTATTTACTGGCAGGGTATGATCTTAAATATGTTTACTCTTTGAGTCATCATGACTAAAATTTCAAATTGTAAAGACTATCTTTATTGAAAGTGGATTCGTCAGAAATTTCTGTTCTTAATAAAAAAAAAAAACTTCCTTTTAACGTGCTTTATCTCCTTCTCAGAGGGTAACACTGGGGGATTGCAGGAAATCGAACTTGAAGGCCGGCTATCCCAAGCCTGTCGCCAACAACGTGTTCGCAGCGAGTTTTAATTCTTGCCCCAATAAAACTCAGACTGCTACGCGAGGATTGAACCAGCGTCTTCCGCATGAGAGCAGCGAGTCAACCTCCTACGCCACGAGGCGTTCTTGTTCCTAATAAGAACGTTATTAATAAATTCTAGGCTTTGAACCTTGACCTAAGGAATATCCAGTTTATATATTCTAATTTTATTTAATGAACTTAATACCCATTATATAATAAATAGGGTATTTAGATTTTTGACCATTATTTTTGTTGCCAGTTTATTTATGGACAAGTGTTTAATTTTTACAGCTTCAAGGAACGTTTTATTTTGTTATAGAAATGGAAAAAAATATTAAATTGGCCCAATTTAATTTTTATTCTAATGTTTTTCTGTTTTTAATAAATTTAGTATTGTGAAATATTATAGCAGTTTCTTTTTTTAATGATAAA
>JABUQX010022626.1:27500-40244 GCA_015478945.1 Trachelipus rathkii | reverse complement strand
ACGAATTAGCAACAGAAACCATTCGTTCGAATAAGAGAGGGAAAGGCAGATTTTACAAAAGTTGTTACAAAGTGCTTTTTGGCAAGATGTCTTACACAAAGTAAAGGCTATTATTATATATATATATATATATATAATATATTAAATATATATATATATTATATATATAAATTATATATATATATTATATATATATATAGTATATGTTACGGAGTAGAACGACTGGACCGAACTATCTTCCCGACTTAGGTCCACTCTCCACTATTTCTCATCATGAATTATTGAAATAAAAGTAATTCAAAGTGTTAAATAATAAGATCATACGTCTAATATTTGTGGTGATGTTTCCAAAGACGTGGTTTTAATGTCTAATAAGAACAGGAAACCAACCAACACCATCAGTTTTAATACGGAGCAGGTTCTCCGCAACGGAGGGAGATAGTCTCGGGACTCTGTGCGCCTGTTCACTTGATGGCTTATTCAGTGAGGATTGTGATAATTAAACAATTGATTACTATATAAGTCTTAACCGGATATTTAATATTGTTTTACAACTGGTGTTCTACATAGATCATACCTTGATATTTATCAGATTGAAGATTAATCAGAATAGAATTTATTAAGCAATTAATAAGATATGACTAAAGATTTAAATAACAAAGGATGTTGACACACCAGAAAAAAGTTTATCTTTAATATGTTCGCTCAAAATATATAATGGGGATGTTTGTGAGAAGTTTTAAGATAACACAAATCCAATCCCAACAATATAATGATATATAAGAATATACAATTAAGTATAATGTATAATTCCAACTAAATAATATACAATGGAACATTCATATAAAGAATCCAATGTATCACTAATTATGTACAAGGGCTCAATTCAGCCCTGGAAGCAGATTCGAGAGTGAAAACCAAATCGTTTCCAAATATTATTCATGCATATTTTAAAGTAAGGTAAGAATTAGAAATTCCGACTCAATATCAACAAATACATCATGACTTAACTTAAGATTGATTATATAATGGTTTCGATTTCAGATCTGTACAAAACGGTGGAAATATCTTGCACAACAGAGAATTAAGCTCCAATGATGATGAGATTCAGGTATGAATCTCAGATGAAAAACTTTTCCAAAGAATAGGGATTCAGAAATGAATTCCAAGGTAAAAACTTCCGAAGAAAAAGGATTCAGAATGAATCCCGTGTCAAAAACTCCAAGCCGAACTTTCCAAAGAATGGGGATTCAGGAATGAGTCCCAGCTTTAAAAACCCTATTAAAAGTAAATAATAATTTTATATTTGTACAATAATTTTAACTTAATTTAAATTAATACATTTTATTATATTTTATATTTACTCATTTAATTCCATTATTTTTAAGTTATTACATTATTACTTATATTGATCTATTTTATTGAACTCACCCTGTTAATTTCCAAAAGGGGTTTGTTCAATTTGGGGTACTCAATCGTTTTTGTCGATTGTCCTACCAGACAGTAAACTGTAAACGATAATGTTAAGTTTACTACTATATACTAGTATACAATGCTCATAATCTTACATTACATGATTTACATTAATTACATTGTTGATATTTTCTTTTATTTTTATTCACTAACCTTGACAGTATTTACAATTCCTTTTTCAAGGTCTTCAAAAGTATTTCACTTAGACTTTTGGAAACAATTACTTGTCTTTGTACAATATATATTCATCTGTTTTTTTATTTGTCTTATACCACATTTATCATTAAGATTATCATTAAAGAGTATTATATCATGAATTGTTAATAACTAAAAAAAAGAAACATCATTATAATACCTATAAATTTCACAAGGTTTGATAATAACTACAGCCATATTTTTTATTATAATTAAAAATTAAAATACAGGCTGGATCAGAAATGTCCAGACTGCATCAATGAACATTCTTAAATCTAATTAATACTATGAATAAATACTTGGCTTACCAATTTATGCCAATTTTGTTTTTACCTCAGTTGTCAATAACTTACAACTATGCACGAACAATATCTCCCTTATATCCTCCCCCACCAAATCTAAACCCCCACCTCAATTTTCCACGTCATTCAAAGAAAGACGGGAGTGGAGAGGCAAAGAGCATAGAAAACAGCGTAGAGAAGGATACTCAGGACTCTCAGAATACTAAAATAGGATTAATTTTATAATAAATATTTCTATATACAAAATCTTACAACATCTGTACCTTTGACAAAGAAGAAAGACCAGCAGAAGCCTCTTTCTCCTCATTAAACTCCTGCATCAACACTAAAGAAGTCATCTGCTTTTGATGATCGGTCATTTCTTTCCAGCGAATTTGTTTCATGGCCCATCTTAAGCTTGTATGCAGTACAACCTTAACACGGGGATCCAGAAATGACTCAGGGTTACATGACACAGTTGAAGTGTAACTACATGAGGGTTGTTGTGAACACGAAGGTACAGATGAATATTCATTTTGGGGATATTCAAAATGGGGAGTAGGAACATAAGAACCACTATGTTCCTGTACATTTTCTTGGGGAAAACAATTAGGATTTTTAAAATAATTTGATGGGAAAGAAGATCTTGACTGGGGTTGATTGGTAACATAAGTTTGAGATTCAGGGACAATTTCCGCGGGATAATTATAATTACCAGCATAAGATTGAGAATGAGAAGGTAACATATAATTTTTGCCCATTCGATCAGTTTCAGAAGTAGGAATGGAAATTAAGGGTCTAGGTCGTCTCCTTTTATTTATTTGAGGACGAGTTGGATGAGAATTATAAGGGACAGTTCTTACAGAGATTCTATTAATTTTGAAAAGATGTCCAACTTTATTCATTAGGGACTCTAAAAATAAACGGTTGGGATGTAAACCATCCAATAACATAGGGGAATTTAGGATTAGAGTTTCTTTATTAAGATACTTGCTATGAGGGGTGACTTGAAGTACTCCGCCTTTAGCAATATTTTTATGGTAAAAATCAAGTATATCAGTTCCTCTGATGATATTTTTCTCCGGCCATTGGTATTTCGTCTCCATCAGTGATTCAAACAGGTGATAGCTATAAATGGAATGTTCTTGCATCTTTTCCGGTGAGAGTATAGGATCGTTAAGAGTATATTTTGCATATTTGGTGCCCCAATCATGAATGATGCGTTTTTTATTATAAGCATGCATATCTTGAATAGGTGGTATAAACAGGTAGACCTTGGATTGTGAATTAATCTTTTTAGCTGCTTCAGTGATTTGTTTCATGATCTCGGGGACTGCATCCACTGATAAATCTGGAACAGGTTCGAAGACCGTAGCCGTATTATTATCTTGATCCTGCAACTCTTTCCTTTTCCAGGCCGTGGTCGTTAGAGCCCATATTAATATGGTTTTCACATCAGGGGTCATCAGTGTTTGAACCTGTGTCAAACAAGAAGATATTGTGCGGCCTGAAGCATAATCAGCTCGCACTGACACACCATGTTTGATCCTCAGAAATTTTTTCTGATTTTTAAGTGGACGTTGCGCGTATGGATTTCCTAATTTTTGAGGGTAGAAATCATCAATTCTATGATTTTTAGGTTTTAACACTTTCTAGTGTAGAATTTTATGCTCTTTCGAATGGTCTGGTTATTTTTAACAGGCAAGAAATATTTTACTCACAATATACAGGGGGATACGGGGGGGTATTCAATTTTGGTAAGTCATAAATGAAAAATCCCGATAACCTTTTTATTATTCATGTATCAGCATGGAACTTCGGAAGCAAGTCATTAGTTGGGGAAGATACAAATTTTTTGTTAAAATAAATTTTTTGTATGGAGAACGAATTTGCCTCTGTGCATGGGAAAATTTCTAAATTTTCAAAAGTTTCCCCATATGCAGCGGCAAACCCCTTGAGTTTACAAAACATTATCTAAATAAAAATGGTAAAACCTTGTATAGTAGATGATCTAAAAGTTTCGTTATTGATGAAACAAAAAATTAAAAAAAATAATCTTATGAATTTTTTCGAAAAAAAAAAAAAAAAATGGAAACTGCGTGTAACTTTTTAATATTTACTCGATTTGCAATGAAATTATTCACGCTTGTGTACCTTCTATAAATATTACATATTTTATTTTAGATCTATAGCGTCGTGCCAACAGTTTGCCGCTTTGATCACGAGAAAACTTTTTGAAAACTTTGAATGTTTCCATGAGCAGCGACAAATCTGTTGGCTATAAAAAAAATTTTCTATCAACAAAAATTGTCTACCTTCCCCCAATTATATACGCTCTGCAAATGCAAATGATTCATATTAAATAAATTTAAGTTTTTACGAATTTTTTATTTTGAGATTTTCCCGAATTTTTTTTTAATGATTGGTGATCACGCAACATGAATTATTATTTCATCTGATAAAATGAAAATTTTTATGGCCTTTATAACTCGAAGATATACACATCCTTTATTTAGATAAATTTTCTGTACGCCCAATGGTTTTGCTACTACTCGCAGGAAAAACTTTTTAAATTTATAAGTTTCCCATGAACAGCGGCAAAAGTTTTGGTATACAAAAAATTTATCCTAACACACAATATGTGTATCCTTCCTAATTATACATGATCTGTAATCCGTTATTAATTGTTTAATTCTTTATTAAAAGTTATTACGATTTTTAAATATTAATTAACCAAAGATTTAAAAATAAAAGAAATTTCAATTGATTGATTGCATATAACATTTTTACTATTCATCTGATTAGAATTAAATTTTTACAGCTTGTAGAAATTGGTAAGATACACATTTTTTTCATTTAATTAAATTGTTGTTATTTACCCAACGGTTTGGCCCACTGCTCACAGTTCCAACTTCTGACTATTTTACTAAAAAATAAAAAACATATTTTTTTTTACATTCAGCTGCTATCTCGGGGTATAACAAAAAAAATCAACTTATTTTATTATTTTTTCTTTTTGTTGTTCAATTTTGTATGCATTGAACTACATTTTGATTTATGATTCAGGCAATATAAAAACATTTGGCATATTTCATAAAACTTTTAAATTTTATGGAAAAAAAAAATGTTGAGATTTAGCAAAAAATCAAAATAATTTTTTTTTCTCTATATATTGCTACTATTTGCGAGTTATTTCATAAAACATATGCCTATGGCAAGTATTTCAGTGAAATCCGCTTGCAAAAATCTTTTGTAGTTCAGCAGAAATTCACTTTGTTAAACAATGCTGATTAAATGTTAAAAATATGACATGATATTTGGGAAGAACTTACACAAAATCTAAAACACTTTTTGCATTATTGTCATCAAAACAAATATTGTCGAGAAATCTTTCCTCTTTCGAATGGTCTATAATTTATCCCAAAAAAATTACATTAGTGTTGTTAGGAATCCTTACGCGCAACGTCCCCTTAAAGAGGGAAATCTCGGAGGAACCAACCGCTAACAGCAATGGCATGATTATACTTGGTGAACCGTCTGGATTACTCTGGGATACCGACAGAGATGTTTTCTACCACAGACCAAATCAATTCTGAAAAGCATAATATATTTGTCAATAATTGAGCCTCCATAGAATTTCCAATAAATCAATAAAATGCATGAATATTTCCTATGCTAAGGTAAATTTATAAATAGTCAGCTTTTTGGCAGTTACTGGAAGAAAAATGAATTAGAATAAACTAAATCATTTGATCTTTCCAACTTTTCCTAAAATGAATCAAAAATTTTCCATGAAAGATCATTTTATTAAATTTAGAAACTGAATTATTATTCTATTCTAGAGAAGAAAGGGAAGCATAGTATTTAATATGATAGTAAAATTTTAGAGCAATAAGTAAGGTATTATAAAATTTAAATTTTCTTAAAATACTTTGATTTTAGAAGATGGGAATTTATTAATCAGTTTCAAGGGTTTGTCAGAAAAATTTGCTTGGATTGTCAATATATTGGGAGAATATATTGTTCACCCAACCATGTCAAGGAAGGGATTTACAATACCAAAATCATGAGAAAACCGGCATACACTCTATAGACAATGAATTTTAACAGTTTATACTCAGTGTCTACACCATACTAAAGTAAAAATATGGTTAATAGATGGAAATCTTTTTCCTGATTATTTTTATTTTTACTCATATTTACGAATTCCTTTTGGTCCTATGATAGTGAAGAAGAATAATACGATCATCCAGGCAAGATAGACATCTGTCATGATAACGTCAAAGCTTCTCTCTCCAGGAACCAGGAAACATCTGTAAAATATTTTTTAAAGCTCCTCCACTCCACAACTTGTCATGAAAACATGTCAAGCTAGTTGGAACAGAGGAACCGGTATATATATATGTACATGTTTACACATGCACATATATACACAGGTTCTCATATATATTATATATATATATATATATATATATAGATATATTTAATATTATATATATTATATATTATATATATTAGATATTATATAATAATAGATAAAATTTTTAGAGGTATGCGGTTTTCCATGATATAAATATATAATATATATATATATAGGGAATATATATATATACATACCAGTTGAATTCTCTTTTTAAAGAATTTCTTAAAAGAAAATTCATTTAGAGTTATGTATATTTTTTTTCAATCCCACAAGGCTATCATTTTTCAAAGATCAATCACACAAAGACTTTAATAGTTTTTCAGATCAGTCTGCACTCATACAAATCAGAATCCATACACACAAAGAGTCAGATATACAAGAATCTTTTACAACAAGTACAGGCCTTTCGTCTCATAAGTTGAAAATTTGACGATCATATATACTAAGAGCATTCATCCAAGAAAATTTCTATAATAAGAAGAATTTTAAGAATAAAGTAGTTCAGGAAGAACTACACTAAGAGATTAAAAAATAGGAATAAGACAATTTCTTTTATGTCTTTAATTTCAATTATATTTTTGTAACTTATCAGGTTCATTATTTAGAAGATAAGATATTTGGCTAAGTAATTAAATTTATCCAGTTTTATCCAGTAATAGAATGACAGAACCATTTAAGCACAATAATTGCAGGGAAATTTTATTATTTTTTTTTCAACAGATGAAGCAAAGCTAACAATTTATTCCCTTGGCTTATTTACTTCATCTAGGCGGTGATAGAATATTACACCTTCCGACACAAGGTTACAGGAGGCTGGACCGTCTACGTTGACGGATATATTCCAGCGGAGCAGGCATAACATTGGGGAAGTCGGTTACCGGCCCTCGACTCCTAGTGCTTGGAGGAACATTCATTTGCATTTCCTCTAAGATTTCATTATCTATATGGACTAAAGTTAAATTACTATTATCTAAATGTATATTAGTGGGATCACCAAATACCTCTCCCACTATTTGAAAAGGAGGAATCCTAGTTTCCGAGATGGGTGAAGACACCAATTCAGCCAAAGGGGGTATATTAAAAGAGTTAATATTTGGGGGGCTGAAACCATAAAATTCAGTCCTTTGAGAACTGGAAGAACTATCTAAGTTGAAAAGGTTTGACCAATCGGTCGGCAAAACACCTCCACCATTTTCCTCCGATAATTCCATAGGACCATCAGAAGAAACTGACAGTGAAAAATTAGGTCTATCTAAAAAAAGGACGGTGGATCCGCTAGACTTATATTCAATTTTTCAATGCTAGGACTCTTCAACCGTTGGGCCTGTGAAACTATAAGATCCTCATTAACACTTTCTGACCTTAAAGGAGAAAGTACAGAGGGGTATTGAAACCGAACAGGGTATTCATGAGAATATATATCGTGGTAGTCTAAAACAGGGGTGATGATCCCGTCATTTATGACCTCCACAGTACCACCAATATTGGTTTTAGGAGAACTAGTATGGACATTTATCAAGTCAATCTCGGATAAACTAGAATTTGTAGATTCCGACCCATTAGAAGAATGGATAGGGGAAATGGGAATTTCAATAGGCGGTAGTAAAAATGTGACTTCTTTGGGAAAGGAAGGTTTTAATGACTTTGGAGATAAACGGGGAACTAAATCCTCCCTACTCATATTACTGTTTTCACTTCGGTCCAGATTAATTGGTTGTATTACAGGAGTTAAATCTGGCAATTGAGTGTATTCACTCACAGATATAGGATTAAAAGTTAAGAAGCCTTCAAAATCAGCTTCCTCCTCCATAGTATCATCGCTATTATTGAACAATGAAGTATCAGCGATGGACTCTGACTCACAAGAAATATCAGAATCAGCCTAGGACTCGAGGTCTGTTTCAGGAGAAATTTCATCCTCCTCATCCAAAAAGTTTTCCTCATCAGAGAAAAATGCGGCACTAATTTCTTTATTCCTGGTAAGGTACTTTCTTAAGTAGAAAGGAATATCAATCCATTCCCTTAAGTGAGAGAAATGAACTTTCTGTGTCCTACCAGGGGGATTAGTATCTCTTTGTATAACGTAGGCCACTCTATTTGGGTTTACGTCTACAACTGTAAACAGTCCTTCCCATTTATGTTGAAATTTAAGGGCAGTACTCGGACCAGTTCGTATGACCTTACGAGCTACTTTCTGTCCAACTTTGAAAGGTTTAAAGTTGACACTGCCCTCTTTCCAATATTGTGGGAACGTGTGCACTGGGGCATGAGATTTCTGCAATAAATAATCGGAAGGAGACATATCCAATGCACTGTGATAAGTATTATTGTAGATTAATATAGAAGAAGGCAATTCTTCATCCCAGGTAGCGGGTTGTTCTAAAACTAAACATTTCAGAATTTGAATTAAACTCCGGTTGAATCTTTCTGAGACACCATTACTCGAGGGATGAAGGGGGGAAATTCTTACATGTTTAATGTTGTGTTTTTGTAACACTTGTTGGAATATCTGAGAAGTAAATTCTGTTCCATTATCAGTTAATATACAATTTGGAACTTTTGGGAGGAAAGGGAAAACTTGGTGTTCCAGTTTCTGAGATACAGTCAAGCTGGACTTGTCGGCAATGGGGACTACAGCCACCCATTTAGAATAATGATCAATAAAGATCATACAGTATTTATTCCCCTTGAAAGTTTTAGGAAACTGAATCAAATCCATGGCACACAAGTCGAACGGGTAGTTAGCCAAGATTTTAAACATAGGGGGAGTTATATTAGAAGAAAAAATTTTCTGCATCTGACACACAGGGCAACAGCGCACAACGTCTGAAATTACCTGGTTGAACCTAGGATGCCAAAAATGCTTATAGACCAACTGGAGTAGTTTATTCCGACGTATATGGGCACAGGATACATGGAGACCAAGAACTATGTGCATTAAAAGATCCAAAGAAATCACATATAACATATTTCCGGACTTAGTTCTATAATACAAGATGTCATTTTCCAAGACCATTTGCTTAGAATGATTTTTGTACTGTTTAGGTACTTGTCGCCAATTGATGCCGTTATCATTCTTCTTAAAACCCTTTAACAAATATTAAAGGGTACGATCATTATTCTGGTCATATATAACATCTGTATCGTTAATGTTAGTATTAACTATAGCTATATTTTTTACCTGTATAGTGTGAGATTTCAATTTGGACTGTGTACAAGTTGAAATGCCATTGGCTACAACAGTCAAATTTTTCTCTTGAAGATGAATCAGTCAGGTAAGAGATGATTATCCCGAAGGGCACAGGTACCAAGTATCAACAGGTTATCTACCATGTATTCCTGGGGAACTATGAAAAACGCTGAAGGATGAGTTATAAACCCCAGGTTAAATCTCAATGTTATATTAACATAATGAACAATGGGGATCCTTTCTTTGTTCCCAAAACCACTAATGGCCTTTACTCCTATGTCTTCAGAAGCTAAAAGATTTTTTGATTCCCCCAGTAGAGGAATAATCTCTGAACTTATTAAATTTACTCCCGCACCACTGTCAACAAGACAATCGTAAATGGGAGTATCATGATTATCCAACTTGACACAGACGATCAATGGTTCTATATCGGCCTGGCACAAGTTAATAGCAACGACCATATCATCACTAGCATAAGGAGAAGGTTTATACGAGAATTTATTAATAGTATTTTTTTCATCACTTTTAAAAGAAGGGTCCTTTATGTTTTTCATAGAGTCCTTAACAGTGTCCTTTTCCACAGATTGACTCAAATCTGAAGGGACTATTCGTTTAACGACTTCTCTGGACGTGATTCATCAAATCCTTTACAGCGACCTTCATAGTGAGATCCATTGCAGTACTCACACGGGTCCAGAAATAGGCGTTGGGGAAGAGGCTTCTCAGTTGGTTTAGCCGACTGTACATTTTTCTGAGATTCAGGGGAATGCGATCTGGAATATACCTTCTTTATAGCTCCTTGAAGGTATTCTTTAGGAGGAGTTCGATTAGAATGAATGGGTCTTGGAGGGGTGCGTTGGGAACACCTCATTCCCGCATGAGGACCTCTGCAAAAAGGGCATACTACCTTCCTGCTGGTTATGAGAGACGATGGAGGGGAGTTCTTAGCTCTACATTCCGTATTTACATGACCCTTTTTCTTGCAGTAGCTACATACTCCAAGATACTTATAACAGTCCTGCATTTCGTGCCCTCTCTTCTCACAATAGTCACACAGGAGCTTCCTCCGATCTTCAGACCCTGACCGAACATTATTATTTACAGTACGATCATTACGGACCTGGGAATGGTCATTGGTACGTTGTGAGCTACGCACGGTGTTGCGGAAAGAACGACTACTATTATTTATTTCCGGGAGACTACGTTTGGATGCATTAGAAGGATGATGATTAGAGGATGATTTAGAACTGCGTTGTTCAACTTTGTGTCGCAGAACATCAGTCCATCCAGGGAGTGCAGTATTTATCTGGATCACGGACTCCAGAGATTCATTTAGGTCAACTTCCCTCTCCGTTCTTCGGGAATAAGTTGATTTGTCGACCTCAATTGGGGTGGATTGTGAAATGGAATTTGGGAAAGCAGTATTATCACTTTCTAGTAAATCCGCAAAATTCACTATATTTTCCCACAAAGTCCTGCTATAACCGTCCAGCTCCTGCATTTTAATATATTGACGGACGAATGTTTCAATATATGGAGGCAAACTACAGAGAAAAGCGACTCCTAAGGAGTCATGATCTCGCATGTCGAGTCCATTATAAGCACTACTAGCAAGGCGCTCCAACCGAAGGGCAAACATTTTTATACTCTCGTTGGGATATCGATGAGCAGCATGATACTTCTGAATTTGGTATTCTTTTTTCTTTCTCTCTTCATCTCTATACCAACCTACCAGATTATCCCTTACAGAGAAGTATTCACGGTCATCTTTGATTATTTCTCTATATATCTGAAGAAATTTGCCTTCGAGTTGTCGGCCTAGTAATCTCCACCATTGATGATGGGCATTGGGATAATGAAGGCTACAGTACGCCTCAAAATCCACCAAGTAAACTAAGAGATCTTGTTCGGACTCGTATTTAAATTTACCAGGGTCCACAACCTTCAGTTTCTGAGTTTTTGACTAGCTGGGTTAGAAGCACAATGGCTTCCTCCAGCATGTCAAGCCTCTGTTTCATGTGTGGCCCTGAATACATAGAAGGTTCATTAATTTTGGGAAGACGACGTTCTAAATGTCGTTGAGGTAATTCTTTTGGGAAGCAACTAGAATACGACTGAGGGTCAGTTGAATACATCTGTTGCTCAGGATAATGATTTAAGGGAATTGGTTCTCTGTGGGGTTGTGGTAATTTATTATATTTTTCAGAGAACTCAGACTCTACTCTATTTATGGGTGACAAAGAATATCTATGTCCTCTATCCATTTCGGAATTTCTAAAGAGGGGTTTAGATTGATTAAAGTAGTTGATTGTTTTTTTAGGATTAGGAAGAAGATTTTTAGAATTTTCTACATGACTGGAGGGATTATGAACAATAGGTTTTGATCGTGTTTGAAATTGGGAGACTAAGGTAGGTTTATGATCACGATCTATTAAAGACGTAGTATTTTTAGAACTTAACAATTTATGGTAATCAAGGTCAGAGGGTATGCCTTGACCTTGATCTTTTAACGTTCTGTGTTCTTCATTACTGGTATTACCATTAACTTGAGCCAAATATTTTTCACTCATCATTTTATCCTTATTAAGTTTTACTAATAAGGTACTCATTTCGGACATAGTAAAGAGTACGTCAGAGTTGGAAATAGACACCCTGTCCTTTTGATCTACATCTACAACTAATTTATTAGTATTAGGATCATCCCATAGATTTTGTTCTATACGTGGATCCAAAGCAATAGCTGCAAGAGTTGGATTCGATACTGAATCCTCTTGAGTATCTGAACCTATGCTTGTATCCAAGTCTTTAAGTTGATTGTTTTTTTCTGACATTTTTTTTTTTTATGATTAAGGTTAAAGGTAAAGAATTTTAAAGTATGGGAGGGTTATGTCTAACTAACTCTCTCGAATCTGTCCTATGTAAGTACAAAGAAAGAATGAACGAAGAGAACTGAGGAGAATCTATAATTTGTCAACAAAATAAATGACGATGTGAGCGAAAGTCACAATCTTTGTGCACGCAAGCGAGCAGGAACTTACACTGAGTCCCTGTTCGGGCACCACTTAATTTATTTATGTTACGGAGAGTAGAACGCTGGGACCGAACAATCGTTCCCGACTTTGAGATTCCACTCTCCACTATTTCTCGTAGAAGCAAATGTCGAAGAATTAAAGTAATTCAAA
>JABUQX010022626.1:0-17500 GCA_015478945.1 Trachelipus rathkii | reverse complement strand
TCACTGGCTTACGAGCCGTTTGAAAAAATTGGACTATGTATTCCCTTGCAATATATATATAGTATATATATTATAATATATATTATATATATATTATATATATTATATTATATATAACTATATATTATATAATATATATATATATATATATATATATATATATATATATATATATTATTATAGTTTTATAATCAACAATAGCTAAGCACGCCAATAGTAATATATATTATATTAATGCTTAATTATTTTTTAACATTGATGTCATTTTTGCATAGAAGAAAATTGAATTCTTAGATATTTATCATGAATTTATTACAGAATGGTAGCAAAAGCTGTTGACCTTAATTCTAGGTCCTCCTTCAGCTGCTGTTATGTTGGGGTTGCTGTCGCAGCAGCTCCAGATCCACCCTAATATATCCAGATCCACCCTAATATATACAGATCCACCCTAATATATTATTTTGGTGTATTTAATTTATTTATTTATATGCACTTATAATAATAACCTGTTCTTTTTCCCCCATACTTCTAATGATCCGTTTTTAGGCTTTTGATATAAACAGTAGTTGTAGTCAATTACAGATTTATTATTTTCTTGTGTGGTCCATTTATTGGCTTTCCCACACCACACCATTATATTGACTGACATTCTCCTTTGCTGACATAAGGATTCCACATCTTGAAGAAGTAAGGTTGTTTAACATTTTTATGTGAATTATAGATTCTTTTCTTTATAGATGTGGTTGTCGCTCCATCTGTATGGCTTGCTTATTATATATATATATATATATATATATATATATATATATATATATATATATATATATATATATATATATATATATATATATATATATATATATATATATATATTAGGGATGTACTGGGACCAGGTTCCGGCCGGAACCTCGATTTTTTAGAAGTTCCGGTTCCGGCCGGAACTAACTTGGTTCTGGCCAGAACTAACCGGAACTTTCTACTTTTTCAAATGTCTTAATTAAAAAAATTCAGTAAGTGATTTGTCATTTACTCAGTTATGATTATGCATAAAAAATAATATAGAAAATTTATATATGTGATCAAATATCATGATAAATTGATGACTATAGTTTCGAAAACTTTAAATATGAAACAATATTTTCACACTCGAACCACAGTAGCTTTAATACTCTAGAACAGGATTGGGGATTTTTTTTAATTTTTTTTAGACATAAATTGCTTTTTAAATTATTATTTTTATAAAATTAGTAAATAATCCTAATTATTACCTAATTAACATTTTTAGTAAATATAATTATTATTTAGTTTAATTAAATTATTTAAATTATATATATTTGTATAATATCTGAGTACTCTAATTTTATTTATTTCTTTATTAAAAATGACTTGAAACTACATTGATGAATTTACTTAATTATATAGATAAAATATACTTATTATTTATTAGGTGGTAGCTAAATTAATTATTAATTTAGAAAAACAAAATTTGCCTAAAAATTAAAAAAATAAGAAAAATAAAAAAAATAAAAACAAGTCATGATTTTTTTCCAAATAAAAAAATTGCGTAAAAAAAATCAGTTGATTTAAATCATTTGTTTTCTTTTGTGGCAACCCTGCTCTAGAATCTAGACCTGGGGATATATAAAGTTTGTACAGGGTACTATTATTATTATTATTATTATATTATTATTATTATTATTATTATTATTATTATTATTATTATTATTATTATTATTATTATTATTATTATTATTATTATTATTATTATTATTATTATTATAAGTTTTACTTTTAGCTTCCAATTCCTTAAATATTTTCTTCTGATATTCATTTAATTTCATTAGATTATCTTAGAGATAGATTTGCAAAGAAAGTAGTGTCATATTTATATTTATTGATCCGAACCGGGTTTCGTCCGTAAACCTAGGGACATCTTCAGAGTTTCGATTCTAACAATTGAAGGAATTATTTTAACACTAGACTTAAATTTTTTTTAAAATTTAAAAAATTAAAAAAATTTAATTATAAATATTTTTAAAAAATTGGGAGATTGTCTTAAACTTAAGGGACCTGACTTTTTAAGCATTCTGTTCATGTCTGGTTTTAGATGTTTATGTAATAAGCCCCAGCTATTTCCAGTTTTTGGGCTTCACCTGAGGAGTGTAAAATTTTAAATGATTTTGTATATCAGGTACGGTGTCTTGTTAGTTCAGTGAATAAATGTTCTATATTTACTGGGTTTAAACGTGCTGGTATGCCCTATTGTAATCTATTAGTCGTGTAACCAATATACGTCGACGTACAGTCATACTCGGGACATGCGAATTGGTATACGACGTGGTGATTAACTGAAAAGGCATCCTTAGTAGAGAAGCAGGAAGAAAGTTTTCTTGGTTTGTGGTATAGTTTAACTGTGATTTTTGAGTTACTTGTAGATTTAATTGGGTTTACATTAATGCTGCGTAGGCAGTTTTTAACATTTATCAATTTGAAGTTTTAAAAATAAAATTTTAATGTTTTTCAGAAGATATTGTTGGTATTGTTCCTGTTTTTTTATAGAGATTTGTCGGATGCTTTTGTTTATTATTTTCTCCGTTAAATTTAAAGGTGGTTACAGTTGATACAGTTTCTGTTTAATTCTTTTAACTTCAGCAGTCAAATGATTCCCAATCGAGCACAATTTATAAGCCCTATATATGAGTGTTTTAACATTGCATTCTTATTCTGTGGAGTAGGAGCTGTAATTAAGGTACATACCATATCAGTTGTCTTGACATGTATCCCTGTGGAAAAAGTTCATCAATTAATTTTGATTAAAAATCTAAAACCAGTCTTTAACATCAAGTTCAACGTATTGTCCCTAAGTAAATATAATAATGAAATGCTAAAGTCTAAAATTTAACTTTGTAATTTTATTTTTTTATTCTGTGTCAAAAATAATTCACTTCAATTGTTAGAAGAAAACTGAAGATGTCGAGGATTACAGACGAAACCAGACAGGATCTAATTATATAAATGCCTCATACTTTCTTTGCAATTATTCTCAATAGACTAGTATTAAGGAAATTAATTGAATATCAGAAGAAAAATATTCAGGGAATTGGAAGCATAAAAAGTAAAAACTCGTATATTAAAACAAAACGGTTGATGTTTGAATTTTCTATGATTATTATTATTATTAAAAGAAATTAACTTTCAAGTAGGAAACTACTACAAAACAAAATATTAACTAACTGTTTAAGCAAAAATTTAAAAAAATTTAAAAACAAGATATCCATAATTTTCTTTACGTTAAAATGAATTTATGGAGTATTGAATGTTGTGGTTGTAGGAAATAAGTTTGATCTTCCATGTCGTGGAGTTAACGTGATTTCTATATCCTCAAAACACGTTTATTACCTTCTGAAAAGAAGCTTATTCTGAAAAAACTTTTTTAACTTTGAAGAACGTAGAAGCTTTTATATAGTATATTCTTAATTTTCTTAAGAATTTATTATCCGCATTATCCAAATTTTGGCTGTACAGAACTAAGAGCTCACAGTATGGATATGACCAAGATGCCAGTACTTCTAGAGAGACTCCACTTGTTAATCAGACAAGTTTTCAGTAGCATATGTAAGGTGTAGGCGGAAGTTCGAAAAAGTTCCCGCGTTTCCGGCCAGAAACTTCGTCGGAACTTTTCTGCAGGTTTCCGGAAAGTTCCGGTACATCCCTAATAAATATATATATATACTTATATATATATAATATATATATATATATATTATATATATATTATATATATATATTATCTATATATATATTATATATATATATATATATATATATTTTAATTTTTGGGATTTTAAATTTGAAATTAATGAATATCTTATTATCTTATATTTTGAGTATTTTTATTAACTTTATTAATTTAATTTTTACTGTAGGTATGCTAATACACTTGCTGAATGATGAACTGACAAGGCTACCATTTATATTTTGTTCAAGATGGGGCTATGGGTTATGTTAAAATAAAATCCCTCCCAGAAATTTTTGATTGTCAAGTAAGTACATTAGTAATTCCGGCCGGAATTTATTCCAAATTCCGGCCAGAACTGGGGAAAAATGTCAAATTCTGGTACACCTCTAGTTAAAAGGAAGTTTTTATAATAATAATAATAATAATAATAATAATAATAATAATAATAATAATAATAATAATAATAATAATTAATAATAATAATAATGAAAATAAAAAGAATTTTAATTAAAGGAAATGAAAGAGACAGTTGGGTATTGTAACGATTTCTTAGTCAAGTGGTGTTCCTCATATATGTATAAAATATTTAGACAAGGGACAAATGTAAGGTTTCCAAGTTTGCAGATGATAACAAATTGGGTACCTGTTATATTATTTGTGGTGCTACTTTTATATATTGATATTATTAATTTGTATTGATTGATTTAGCTTTAGAACTGAGTATTATATTCAGTCTATTGATAGATTCTGTACTATAGACTTTCAAAATTTAGTTGAATAAAGCCTACGTTCTTGACAAGACTTTGGTTATTACAATTTATTCAACTAAAATTTTATTGTTTGAAATGTCTTTTGAAAAGAGATTACGACCTTCTAGATTGGAGGTTTCTCTGAATGATAAAGGAGCGAATAAGGCATTCAAGCATTGGTTATTTATTTTCGAAAGGTACAAGAATTCATTAAAGAAGGCCAATGAGAATGATCTTATTGGCACACTGGCGAATTGTTTGTCTGCAGACAATTTCGAAATTATTTCGGATGTGGGAATTTTGAGGAAGCCACAGGAAAACTTAAAGATGCTTTCATAAAACCTGTGAATGAGGTGGTTGCTAGGCATAATCTTTTAACAACAAAACAAGGAGTGGAGGAAAGCATAGATGAATATTTTAGAAGATTGCTTAATCTTACAATCGACTGTAACTTTTGTTACGAACATCAGTAATTCAGTTAGTAGAATCACATATCTATCACAATTGTATTGTTGTATGAATGTCCTTATACATCACTCGTGAGGTGAGTGGGATATCTTTTTTGATGATTTATTTAACCCTTTCGCTGCTGAGGACGTCAACGTTGTCGGCACGAGTAATTGTCTTTAGTTATGACTGATGCGACCATGTGTCGTCATCTTAAATCGTATTCGTTCTATTATGAAATTCAGTCTATGAACTCTTTGTTATTCCTTCTCTTATATTTACGTCTTCTCATGTATCTTGTGACCTTTGGCAATTTTCCAAGACCTGTTGGAGCATATAAATCCTGGCCCCGCCTTGAATGTAGTTAGTATGAACCAAGCGCCATCAGGATGGGATGTTTCTCAAAGCTCGGTTTTATTGAAAATTAGGCTTATTATTCTAGATCCTGGGTGCATTTATTTCATTGTATCCCCCATCCCAATGACTTTTTTCTATACTTGGGAGCCCCTCACAATCTATTTCCTTTTTCTTTCCCCCCCTTACCTCACCCCCTTACCCAACCCAATGTGTTTTACAAAATTGATTCATTTTATGTTTACTTTCGTACATCTTTGATTCTCTTTCAGAAAGGATTTCATTCATGTTAATCTTTCTTTATATATATTTATATATATATATATATATAATAAATATATATATATAATATATTTATATATAATATATGATATATATATATATTATATATAATATATATATATATATATATAAGGAATAGGAAAATATTTGTAAATTTATGGGAAGGGATTATTTTTTACAAATATATTATATGGTAATATATATATAATATATATATATATATAGATATATATATATATATTTATATTTATATATATAATATATATATATATATTATAATATACAGAAGCAAATAAATACAACGCTGACAAGCGAAAGAAACAATAAGTATGTGCAGTATTCTCTACCGTCAGTGAGCGGGTACACACGCTGAGTCAGCTGTAGCAGCTAGAGGGTTAATGTAATTATTTAATTATTCTGTGCTGCATAAACTTTGAAACAAATAAAAAAGTTAAAAAAAAAAGTGTCTTTGAAACTAAAAAAAACATTTAAATTTGTGTTGCAGCGCATTGCCCCGACATCATTAGCTTCTCCCCAAGTGCACAAAAGGAATTAGAAATCCCCTCATTGTGTTTAAAGGGTTAGTTTTTTTACTCTTTTATACTTTAAAAAATAATTGGAAGATTAGATTATAATATTAATATTTATATTATAATTCTAGGGTTCCAATTTTGGGCCATCGTTCCTATCCACGGACCAATTATCCAAATACTGTGCCAAATCCCAATCCTGGGAAAACTTTCAAATTTTGTGCCGATTTATTAACTTTGGGCCTGAAATTTGCGGCTCAATTACGAGGTCTTGTGATTATTACTCCTGCCCCAAAAGTGATACTGTTTAGTGCCTTTCAAGTGGAAATTAACCAAAACTTAAACAGTTCATCTCAACCACAGCATAGTCTGCAGCTATCGCTTTATGAGATGACTGTATCTATAAACTTTTAAGAAAGTGCACGTAATAGTTACCCCTATCAGTTCCAGACCTCATGAGTAAGCCCAGAAATTGAATCAAAAACTTTTATCTCCTAAAAGAAAAGAATAAAATGATGTCCTTAGTATTTAATCTTAAGATAAGTTTATTTGTGATGTATATTTTTGAATTTCGAAACACTTTGTAAATACGTGTGATTGACTGTATGATTAGATCCACATACCACACTAGAGAGAATAAGCCTTGAACCAGAAACCAGGGATTTCATAACATCTACACTGATAATTTATTAAAATTAAATTCCTGAAGGTATGTGCGATCCATAGAGTTCGACCATACTTCATTTGTAAATAAATATACCTAATCTAACGGTTAACCTAACTTTAAGCTCATATATAATCCAAATCTTCTAACCTGATGGGTTACCCTAACCTTAGTCTTTAAAAATCTTGTATATAAAATATATCCATTTAATGATAAGTGCAATATAATAAAAATAAAACCAACACATCCTTTTTCTTTCTATCCTTCTTATCTATCCTCTATAAATAACGCCTTCTTGAATCTAAATTAAATCTAAAAAAATAAAGTGTAACACCATAGAGTAACTTCTATACCAACACAAGTCACACATAGACGACCAGCACCAATGAACACGAAATAGAGTCTCAGTGGCATAAGTGACCGCCGTTGGAGATTCGTCGAAATGCCTAATCGTATCTTGGAGTGAAGGCAATAGGAGAAGATCATTTCTCACTTTTCTTCAAGGTACCTTTATAATTTTTTTTTCTTACTTTTCTATCTTCTATTTTACTATTTTACGGATTATATTTATAAATTAAAACTTTAAATCATACTTTAATAGTCAGAAACAACTGAAATATAAATTTCTTTAATTTTGTGTACTACTTGGGAGAACAGGCTTGAGAACGATAAGGCTCTGATACGATAACGTAATTATCCGGTGCAACTTTTATACCTTAATGCCTTGTTCTCCGTTACATAAGTAACATAAAATTAAAGTGGCGCCCGAACAGGGACTTTGTTTCTGTTCGGTGCTGTCACAGTTGTGACTAGTTTAACTATCACCAGAATCTTCACAGAAAACTAAGAAATTTTACACTTTATTACACTAGAATAGTTGGTTCAGGTATCCACAGACACTTGTGTGAATCGTATGATTGTAAAGTGGTTGAAAAAGCATAAATCTATCGAAATGGCTGACAACCGTACTTATGAGGAATCTCAACAAAAGGCCCTAGCGGACCTTTTAACTAGAGAAGACGTAGAAATAGCTTCTGATGATAAAGAATCAAAGGTCTCTGACCTAAATCGTAAATTGAAAAATTCGGCTGATAAGCCTACATTTGATAATAAACAGAATAAACAGAAAAGTACCAGTATGCAACACTTGAATCTTTCCGATACAGAGACAGTAAATAACATAATTAAACAGTTCCAACATGAGAAAGCTGCACTTATGGACACATTAGCAGAAAAAAATATACATTTAGATGAACACAGACAGCATGCTACACCTCACATAAGCCTTGATCAATACTTAGAGGACAATAAATCTTTATTAGATGATGATTCATCACAAGAAAACCAAGATAACTCAGACATTGAACACACTGAACATCCAACAGAAACACAGAGGGAAGAATATTCCCATCGAACTCATTCCATACCTAAAAACATATCACCCATAAAAACTAGACAAGTTCAAACACAAAAACTTGAAAGTAAAGAAAATAATTTAATTGATCTTGACGCTGAAATTAAAAACTCTCTAATTAAACCACCTTCAAAAAATCATTATAATGACAATTATACACAGCCTCAAAGTAGATATTATAAACATGCGCAGACACCGCCACGGACACATAAATTTCAAGGGTTTGAACCAGAGGATTCATATGAATATATGGGTCCTGGGTTGAAAAAACGTTTAGATTCAATGGAAGAAGCCATATTACTCATGACACAATTAGTCAAGAACTCACAAACACTAAAAGTTGTTGATCCTGGAAAGTATAAATACGAGACGGATCAAAACTTCCTCGTTTACATGAAGGACTTTGAAGCCTATTGTAGTCTTCATTACCCTAAAGCGCCTCACCAATGGTTACGTCTGTTAGGTCGTCAATTGGAGGGCAGCTTTGCCAATAAACTATACCAGATCCTTACTAGGACGACAGAGACTAATTTTTCGTTAGGACACACTAGTGAGTTCGGTTCCCAAACAGAAGAAAACGGAAAAAAAACGAGTATAACGCTTAAAGTTATTACTATCTTGTAACAGCCATAGAGAGAGCGGAGATTTCAGAATGTGTTGCTACTGAGTTGGAAAGACTAGCCAGACGAGCATATCGTGGCTTAGACATGAGGGAGCATGCGATTCCTTACGGACTGCTTTCCTCTGTAGTCTTCCACCTTACATAGAGAGGTGTTGAGAAAATATATCAAGATGAAAGATAATGATAGTGACGTGTGCGCACCTCTTGGGAAAAGATAGGGGGATTCGCCGGACTCTCTTCGTCGAAGGTAAACGATTTCTATCTGCAGGCTGTTTCTTCCTAATTTCCCAGATGAGTTTTTATTATGGAACCAGTCTTCTATATTCAGAGACAATTACTAAGTGGACTCCCGAATTATATGCAAATATCTTCATTACCACTCTGAATCTTTCTTTTCTCGATAGGACAATTTAAAATCGATTACACTGGAATCAGTAATAGAAATAAACACCGTCGCTCCTAGTTGGACAGATGTTTTTCAAAATAAAACACAAAACAAAACACATAAAACGACTTACCAACCTCGTCAATCACAAAACACTAGTTGTAGTACTCCACAGAAAACAAACAGTTCTCGATTTTTTAGAGATAATCGAAACAGTAACAGTCAACAACAATATCGTCCACCACCACAGCAGTACACTACCCCTAGGGCAAATACAGATAGGAAACAGATGGTGTGCGAGTATTGTGAGTATCGGGGACATCAGATGAATGAATGTTACAAGTATCTGGGAATATGTGCATATTGCAAGAAAAAGGGACACATAAGGGCTGATTGTCGCTCTATTAAATCCCCTCGCTCATCACCCACCATGGAAAGGAAGGTAACTTGTCCTTTCTGTCGTGGTCCTCATCCAGGTATTAGATGCCCACAGAGAACTCCTCCCCTGGATGATCACAACAGACCCATAAAACGGATCATTCATAACAATTCCCCACAAACATAAACACGGATAAAACCTAAAATCGACGTTCTAGGAAACCACTTCCTCCCCGAAAGTATTTCGATCCTTGTATTTACTGCAATCGGTCTCACTATGAAGGCCGATGTAAAGGAGCTGAAGAAGTTCAGGCTATAAATTCGGGAGGAAACGACCGCCGAACTCCCCGGGACTGAGTCCCCTTGCGTGAGAGGCCGTTAATGAAAGTGACTCAGTCATAGAAAAAGATAAACCCTTAAATGACCCTCAGATCTTAATTGACCCTTCATTATCAGTTTCAGTTTCAAAAACCCCTGAAATATCAATTCTTTTAGAGAAGAAGGAAGAACCTCCAACACTGATCCCTAATTCCCTTGATTCTCCTGTGTTGAAGGAACCTTTTATAAAATTAGTAAATAAGGTACGAACCGTACATATAAACCTTATCCCTTCCGTAAATGACCCTTTAATAATTACTGTTTCATTCAGTTCACATAGTTCTGGATCGTATGGATGCATGGTTGATAGCGGGGCTGGAGTAAGTTTGATTAGTACAGAGATATTTTCTTACACCTTAACGGACATTAAATTACTCCCTTCATCAGAAATAAATGTAAATTCTATCAGTGGATTGTCCCGTGACCATGTAGTCCAAATAGAATCATACATTGAAATACCCTTACACTTCCCTGATACACATTTCATTTCAAAACCTATTATCTTCCTAGTTGTCCCCCTAGAACACATGCCAGCCCCGATGATACTGGGTTCCGCAGCCCTGAGAGATAATCACATATTACCCGATCTTACAAAAAGACAACTAATACACAGGGCTGGGGGGTCCATAACACTCATTGCTACAGATCACAGTTCTTCTATTCCTTTCTATAAATGTGTGAATGTGTACTCTGTGTGTATTCCTCCGTTTGAATGTCGAATGGTAGAAGTTAAGGGTCCAAATGATTGTTCGTTAGATCTCGTGGGATTCAAGGGGGGTACTCATAATAAGGGTTCGTTAGATCTCGTGGGATTCAAGGGGGGTACTCATAATAAGGGTAAACTTGTATCAGTTTCCGGAGTCTTAGAAATGACTTCATCAACAAAACATGTGGCACTTATTAACACTTCTGAGAAAATGCAGTATGTACGAAAGGGTACCATAATGGGTCAGATATTTTCTCTGAGGGAAGAGGAGTGTTCACCAACACCAAAAGTATACTCTGTAAACATAAAACCAGGTGTAGAACATAGGGAAGTATGGACACCGGAAAAAATGAAAGAAGAGTTCCATTTTTCTGAAATCCCTTTTAATGAACAACTGAAAGAAAACCTCATTAAAGTGTTAATGAAGCATCAGGCTACTCTTAGTTTTGGTGACCATGACGTGGGTGTGGCCACTAACATTTCTCACTCTATTGAGGTGGAAAGCTCTCGCCCTGTCAGGTTACCAGTACGGAGGTTTCAAGGACCACTGGCACAAGAAATAGAACAACAGTGTAGAGAATTACTAGATCAGGACATAATACGTCCTAGCAAATCCCCATACTCAGCACCAGTGGTTCCAGTTAGAAAACCAGATGGAAAGTTAAGACTTTGCATCGATTATCGTAAACTTAAAGATGTTACAAAAACTGATTCCTTTCCCTTGCCCAATTTAATCGACATGATATATAATATGCATGGGAATAGGTACTTTACAACAATCGATCTCGTTCGAGGATATTATCAGGTTGAAATGGAACCTGATAGTATCGAGAAAACAGCATTTTCCACCCCCCTTCACGCAATATGAGTATCTCAAGATGCCCTTCGGCGTTAAAAACGGATCTGCAACGTTCCAACGGGGTATGATGCTCGCTTTATCTGGGTTGCCTTGGTCAAATGTCATGGTATACCTGGATGACATAATTATACTCAGTCGGGACATAGAGGAACATTTACACATGTTGGACCAGGTTCTAATGGCCTTAGAGAACAATGGATACAAACTAAAACCGAGTAAAACTCGTTTATGCAGAACAGAAGTGGTTTTTGGGACACCATGTGTCAAACAACGGAATCCTTCCTCTACATAAAAACATTCAGGGAGCCCTAGAGTTCCCTGTACCATCTACAGTGAAACATCTCAGACAATTTTTAGGTATGATAAATTTTTACAGAAGACACATCCCAAATTCCTCCCAAATTAGCAAGCCTCTATCCTGTCAAACCGGGGGAAAAACTGTAAACTGGACCCCTGAGTGTCAGGAAGCTTTCGAGACTCTAAAAAAAGCCCTAGTTAATCCTCTCTTGTTAGGTTTTCCAGACTACAGTCCAGATGTTTCTCCAATGGAATTACATGTGGACGCATCAGATATCGGCGCTGGAGCTTGCCTTTCACAAGTTCAAAATGGAGAGCGCAAGCCAATTGCTTTTATTTCGATGACCTTTAACGGAGCTCAAAGGAACTACGGTGTCATCGATAAGGAGTTGACAGCTTTGCGTTGGGCGGTGAAGTCACTTAGACCATTTCTTCGTGGAGTTAGATTTGTGATATACACGGACCATATGCCGCTTATATATCTACAGAATATGAGTTTAGTTGATGGTAGATTAGCTCGAACAATGGAAGAACTATATGAGTTCGACTTTGAGATCAGACACATTTCCGGTACCCAAAATGTAGTTGCCGATGCACTCTCTCGTTCCCCCATAGGGGAAGATTCTGACCTGTTAGAGGAAGCTTCTATGATGGAATTTATCCCGAAGGATACTTCCCCATAGAAATCTCCGGCGGGGGTGACTCCCTGTATAAATGTTTTTCAATGTTCTTGTATGGATTAGTGAGTCGTCATTTAGAGGTACGAAAGACTTTGGTGAAAGAGCTACAAAACCACTCTTCTAAATATAAATTAACTGGGAAACAAATACAAAAAAAATTACGGTTATTGGGTTTTCCAGGTCAATTACCACTTCCTGAAGTCATTACAGCTTTTACTGAACTTTACAAAACACCTGTACATATTTACTATAATTCATCAGTCCCAATTATCCACGGATCCAAACATAAAGGTGAACCCTGTTACCTGAAGTGTCTGGGAGGTATTCATTATAATTATTTAATGTCTACCCCCTCTACTAGTTCTGAAGAAAATCCATAATGTATAAAACACAGATACAAATACATTTGATCACTTACCTTAAATGAGCTTTTTGTTTTACAGATATTTAATACTACCCATACATTAAAAATATATTTTTGTTTTATAAACAGTCCATTTTACAAGTTAAATATATTACACAGAACATAATGAAAAAATATATGATTATTCTTTTATAAATGGAATGATTGTAGTTACAGATTAAATTCATTTACACTGAAAAAAAAAAAAAAATAAGAACATTTACTTATATTCATAAAGGGAAGAAATGGGAAGGGAAATATAAATTGCCACTTATAAGTGGTATTTCCTCTGTCAAATTCTGATTCCTCTCTTCTACCTTTCTTCTACCTTTTGTCTCTGACTCTGACTTAAAGATAATACTCTTCATACTTTTTACTTATCATCTGACCCTGTACTCTTCTAATACTGGCATCTTACCTGCTGCTTTCCACCTAAATAAAAAAATTTTTTTAAAAATAATAAATGATTTTTTTTTTTTGTTTTTTTTTCTGATAAACTTTAGAATAGGCCTAAATAAAGCACTAACCCCATGATGGGTTAGCCACTAAAATACCTGATGCAAATGGTCTTAGACCTCATAAAAATAATAAAATACTTAAAAAATTTATAAAATTTCCAATTTTATAAATTTCTTACCATGCATGTCAATACCACGAACCAATCATTGTAGCATGCTGGTATATTCATGCATGACACAATTGATTGGGGGCTGGCTCCCTGTTATTATTTTCATTACAGATTTGGTTCTTTTTTTTATCTATCGGCAAAACGACATCAATATTATACTGTAAGTAAGTTACAAGATCACACAAAAATATTAAAGACGGCAGATAAATTGTAAGTATTCTAAAAAAATGATACATACATCCTATATATGTGAAAACATATATAGGATATATGTGTTGTGTACTCATTTAAAATCGATATTATTATGTTAGTAATAATATAATATTATAATATTATATTAAAATAATGGTACACCACTAATATATATCAAAGAAATGGGGCAACATTGATATATACAAAGAATGTTTGTATATCATATCATCATTATTATTGATTTAACGGAGTTGTCAGCCATTTCTTTATTTGAATATGCAAATAGAATTTATGAAAGTATGATAGTTGGATAGAAGTGGAAGAATGAGAAAATAATCAGAAAATGATTAACGAAATGAGGCATTCAATGAAAGACATCATTAGTATATTTATTTAGAATTATTTTTATAATTAATAGTTTTGAAAATCCTAATACTTTTATATGAAATTATATATAAATTATTTTATAATGGAATTAAAAGTTTTTGAAATTAACTGATATAACTTTATATATATTTATTATTTATTGATTTAATAATTTGTTTCTTTATTGGGAAAAGTCACTAATGCCTGTTTCATCTTTCCCAAACATATTCCTTTCTCTCTTTTCACATACCACAACATCTTTGAATATTAAAATAAAAAATGAATAAATTTTAGACCCAACCTAACCTAGACGACCATGAATAGTAAAATTCCAGAAATGGCTCTAATTGGATCTTCAGAAGTATCCATCTTCATGAATGAGCAAAGATATATCATTAACAAATATAATATCAAGCCTAGAGTCAATTGTGCTTCTGGACGCTACCTGACTGCTTGTATAGCTCAGGTAGAGAAAGTAGTTAACAGCACAACAAAAACGTTAATAATATGGTCATTAACCACGATGGGATGGAGGAAAAAGGAATTATTAGATGAGAATGGCTTAGGTACCACCTTGTTTGAACCGGTCGATGCCTTAGACATTTCCGGAGTACCTGGGGTGATGGAAAAGATCACCAAGTTAGCAAAACACATAAATCCCAAAGTTACAGTTTATTTGGTTATTCCCCCCATACAAGATTTATACAGTTTTAATCAGAAAAGATTGGTAAGAGATTGGGGAATATCATTTAAAGATTATTGCAAAACAGATAAGATATTAGCCCCTGAAAAATGAGAGCACATTCAATTTTTTGTTTTAATACATTTACTACATTGGCCAATTCCGAATATGATTGGCCAGACAAACATTTACTTATAGGATCCGACATCATGAATTTCCATTATGGAATTCGCACTACAAATGACGTACCAAACACTACCCCACATTACAAATACTTAGACGTTGACAAACCAGTAATTAATATGAACTCCCCTTTACTAGCTGACGGATTACACCCAAACAGACGTTTCTTAGACGCCCTACTAGGCCTATACAGACAACAGCTCTTTGTAAAAACTGGACTAAAAACATCTCATACCCCTACTACATCAGTCAAGTCTGTAAGACCTTATCAAATACCAGCCAGGGTTAATATGGGTCCCTCATACAAACAACCGTTATTAGAAACACCTAAATTTAATGGGAAAACATTTAGATATACCACCCCATATACCACAAATGAAAAACAAGCTGGGTCACAAAACACTGAATATGGACCTCCTGTAGAATATACAGAGAATCCATATCACTCACACAACCCACAACCAAGTCATTGTGCTAATTCGGAAGGTGCGTCCACTAGTTTTAATGTTCCTCCACCTCAGCCACAGACACAATATCCCTTTGCTTCATATAACATGTCTAAATCTTACCTTAACATCGGACACTAATGTACCCCCTACATCTCATACATCATCCAATATGACTGCTGCACTCGACCCACAAATCAAACTACTTCAAAGGTCATCGGCATGATGGCTAATGAAACAGATACATTGGGAAAATTTGACAGCTGCTCAAAAGAAAGCTGCTATACAGCAATGGCATGATATTATAGAAGAAGAGAATGATACTATGAATCTCTTCTCTGGCAATGATGTACCCTTATGCAAAAGGCCATAATTAAAAAACTTAAAAATTATCTCTTTGTTAATTTAGCATAAAAAATGTATTAATTATAATTGTTATAATGGAAAAAAAGTTTTAGTTCTTATAATACCTAAAGAAACTGTTAATTTTTTATATTTTTAATATGTTTATAATATAATTTAATTTAGTGATGAATTGCTCAAGATATGAAAAACAAATAAATCCTTGGTTCAAGCAAACAACATTTACACGGTTAGACCTTGCATCCTTTCCGTAGCTGGTCTGAATCCCCACTGACCTGGGTTGAAATTAAGCGGGGGTTTAGACTTAGTGGGGGAGGATGTAAGGGGGCCTGTTACACCCTGGTTTGTTTTATAATTTTATAGTATCAGCTGATGGTTATACCTCTTTTGGTATAACTAACCATTTTTGTGAAACCAGGACGTTATTAATTTTTATCTTATTTTATATATTATTCATATATCGTTATTTATACTGTATTTATTAATCAATCTCCATAATATCAGCATTCTCTTTAATGTTCTCGAATTCTTCTTTTTAAAAATAAAGCTCCAGATAATATTAGTTATATTACGAACATCAGTAATTCAGTTAGTAGAATCACATATCTATCACAATTGTATTGTTGTATGAATGTCCTTATACATCACTCGTGAGGTGAGTGGGATATCATTTTTGATGATTTATTTAATGTAATTATTTAATTATTCTGTGCTGCATAAACTTTGAAACATAAAAAGTAAAAAAAAAAAGTGAAACTAAAAAAACATTTAAATTTGTGTTGCAGTGCATTGCCCCGACATCATTAGCTTCTCCCCAAGTGAACAAAAGGAATTAGAAATCCCCTCATTGTGTTTAAAGGGTTAGTTTTTTTACTCTTTTATACTTTAAAAAATAATTGGAAGACTAGATTATAATATTAATATTTATATTATAATTCTAGGGTTCCAATTTTGGGCCATCGTTCCTATCCACGGACCAATTATCCAAATACTGTGCCAAATCCCAATCCTGGGAAAACTTTCAAATTTTGTGCCGATTTATTAACTTTGGGCCTGAAATTTGCGGCTCAATTACGAGGTCTTGTGATTATTACTCCTGCCCCCAAAAGTGATACTGTTTAGTGCCTTTCAAGTGGAAATTAACTAAAACTTAAACAGTTCATCTCAACCACAGCATAGTCTGCAGCTATCGCTTTATGAGATGACTGTATCTATAAACTTTTAAGAAAGTGCACGTAATAGTTACCCCTATCAGTTCCAGACCTCATGAGTAAGCCCAGAAATTGAATCAAAAACTTTTATCTCCTAAAAGAAAAGAATAAAATGATGTCCTTAGTAATTAATCTTAAGATAAGTTTATTTGTGATGTATATTTTTGAATTTTGAAACACTTTGTAAATACGTGTGATTGACTGTATGATTGGATCCACACACCACACTAGAGAGAATAAGCCTTGAACCAGAAACCAGGGATTTCATAACATCTACACTGATAATTTATTAAAATTAAATTCCTGAAAGTATGTGCGATCCATAGAGTTCGACCATACTTCATTTGTAAATAAATATACCTAATCTAACGGTTAACCTAACTTTAAGCTCATATATAATCCAAATCTTCTTACCTGATGGGTTACCCTAACCTTAGTCTTTAAAAATCTTGTATATAAAATATATCCATTTAATGATAAGTGCAATATAATAAAAATAAAACCAACACATCTTTTTTCTTTCTATCCTTCTTATCTATCAT
>JABUQX010022625.1:0-25663 GCA_015478945.1 Trachelipus rathkii | reverse complement strand
CTTACACTCGTTTCACTATCGTCATACATATTTGATTTTCCATTCAGAGCCTTACCACCAACACCATATATCACTCAACACCTGCCACAGAGCTTCCCTTATTATTTCCTGTCATTACGGCTGT
The DNA here is from genome assembly GCA_015478945.1 of Trachelipus rathkii. Lineage (NCBI taxonomy): Eukaryota > Metazoa > Arthropoda > Malacostraca > Isopoda > Trachelipodidae > Trachelipus > Trachelipus rathkii. The sequence goes on along the minus strand of JABUQX010022625.1, from coordinate 25,539 downwards.
TGCAAAATCATTAAAACCTAAACTACAATTTATTCTCTTCTTTCTCAATCATTTGATTTCAATGTAAAAAATTTGATCCACACATCCTCTAACCACTTCTAAATGCACCTTGTTCTTCACAAATCAATCCTTCAGTCACTCAACGTTCTTTCAACCAAATACCAGCATATAATCTTACCATACAATACTCAAATAACTAATATTCTCCCTATAATTCCTTTAGTTCCCCCTTTATACCCCTTACCCTTATATAAGGGTATTATTATTATTTTATTATTATATTATTATTGACAATTTTATTTCTTGCGTCATTTCCATCTTCATTCTTCCTACATCTTTACTTTCTTTTCAATGGTTATTTGTATAGGGTAACACAGGTAATTGGTTTTGGTAGACTCTTGTGTCTATATAAACAATTATTTTCTGATGAAGAATACAACGTGCATTGGTCTTCGCGTTGATCAGCATCCTTAGATTTGACTTAATATAAGTGGATGGCCAAAGGCCATTTGTCTCTACTCAAATTAGAGAATGAAAGAAGGGTCAAAGTTCGGAGATGGGAAACTTCTGAAACGCCTCTTGTAGTGAAGAGCATTTTGAACCGAGCACTAGGTCTCGCCGTCTGTCGGACCTGATTTTCAAGTTACTGGAGATTCCGGGCCAAGGGTGCAGATTGTGTCTATGTCATTCACTTTGTAAACTAATAGAGCACCCCATCACCGCCATTCAAATTAAATGATTAAATTGAAATACTCGCAGCTAACACCTTTTACGCATGTAAATAAAGTTCTCCTACACGCCATCAGTGAACTCAACCACATCAACAACCGATAAATAATAGAAACGCCGATCAGCTAATAAACTATCGCCCATAGCTATAATCTAACACTACTTATTACTATATATAACTCTTACTATACGTCTAAACCATTATATATATATATATAATATATACTACCATCTCTATAACGTTACCATATATAAATATATAATATAAATTATAATCACTATATTAAACAATGTTATATATACTACCTAACTATCAACCTATTAAGTACTATATCTAATCTACTAAAAACACTAGATATAACCCATATACTACTACCAATCCCTATACTACCTATGCCGACTACACCAACTCCGACAATTATACTAACTATACTCTATTAATGGAAGCTGACCAGAGGCGAGTCGGTCAAGGTACTCCTGCAAATGGCGCTGTTCTTTCGACGTTGTTATCGGCGTTATCCTCACTGCCTTTCTGCTTTTCGAATGATTGTTCTACAGCCTAACCTCATTACACACCAAAATCTTGGCCGGCAAAGAGCAAGGTGAAACGACAAGACAAACGAACAGAACATATCACACTACTACTCAATTACCAAAATCACAATATACCAACTACTAATAGCCTCCAACTCATACTCATACTACCTCATAATATAATATAATAACCTATAATAGTAATATATACTTAGCCGTCCACAATATATATTATATATATATACATAACTATATATATATATATATATAACTATATAATATATATATTAAAAGGTATAACGAGGGTGGTAAGGCAATGTTCTGATTCTTTTCACACTTGCGTCATAGTTCTTCTACTACTTTTCTGTTTCCGGTGCATGTTACGCACCTGTACCCCCAGTCTTGGGGAAGAAGGTGCGGTCAAATGATGATGAAATTAATATCTATAATACCTATCTTTATATATATAATATATTACTATATATACTATATTATATATATATATATAACTCACCTACTATATAACTAACATTATATACATACGTAAGCTCAATATATATTATTACTACTACCCTTAGTAGTTACCTACCTCATATAAACACACTATATAAATAATACTATTACTATACTATATATATAGTAATATATATAATACTATATATATACCTACCCATATAATGTCCCAGTTAACCTATAATAATTAATAATATACACACTACTCTACGTATACCCCTACTTTACAATCCCTATTAATACCTAATCCTATATATTACTCCTAATACTATCCTTACCATATAGCTACATTATAATATACCCGATATTATTAGTACTATAAGATATATAGTAATTAAATCCATCTATATATATTCTCCACCTCATCGTATCCCACCTTAAATTTCCCAAAAGACTGGGGTGGTTAACGGTAGCCGTAACATGCCACCGGAAACGAAAAGTAGTAGAAGAAAAATGCGCAAGTATGAAAGAAAGAACAAGCAACACTTACCGCCCTTCTTTTATACTTTCTAGTGAGAACTCGTGGCAGTCAGAAAATCCACAGGCTTCACGGGACCGCGGACGGACCACTCACGTAATGGCACTATACGTCAGTGCGGGATTTCATCCCCTATAGCCTATGGTGAGGCCACAAACATATACCCCCTACAAAACCCCTCCACTCACTTCCAATTATTGCCCCTTTTCTCCCTCTGCCAAATTTAACATTATCTCTACCTCCAGGCATTCTTTACTGACTCAATCCACTTTTTCTTCGGCACCCAGCCAGTCGATTCCATACGTTACTTCACCCTTAACCAACCGACCTATCATTCATCCTTTTCCACATGACCAAACCCATCTCAACGTACTTTCATTTAAATTCTCTCATTTATCCCTTTTTGCACACCACACAACTCTAATACATTCATTCATTCCTCGTTTTATCAATTCTTCTTTCACCTAACACCCCCCCTAAGATTGTCCATCTGAACACATTGTACTTTAGATCTATACCTCTTATTCCAGACCATAATCTCACTACCATACATTTAACACAGGAAACAACATATCCTCATGTAAGACCGTAGCGCACTTAAGACTTAGTCCTTTACATCCATCAGGATTTATTGCACCAGCCACCTTCCTGCCATTTCACAACTTTCCTACTACCACTCTGCTTCATCCGTTACCTTTTCATCCAACATATATCCTAAAATAATTAAACCTCAGGGACATCTTGTTCAGCTGTCACGAATCTAACATAGCTTCACACGAGGACTGTCCTCACTCACAACCATAACTTTACTTTATCTACGTTTACTTTCAAATCCCTCTTTTACAGACCTGCCAATCTCTCTGCCGAATCTCTCAAACCTCTTCAGATTTTCACCGAAACAAAACCCTAAATCATTACATATTAATAGGGTAATATATATACATCCACTCCACTTCTCTTCCATTTCATCCATCATTTCACACACATATCCTGCCACTCCCCCATCATCTTAATTCTTTCTTAACTCCATCCATATACTAATTAATTTGATACATTACTTAAGGAGTACATTTAACACATCCCTTGCATATTCACTTTCTCAACACTTCATTTATTCTCATTCAAATACGCTTTCTAAGTATTGTCATACATACTTTTGATTCACATAGAGTAAGCCTAACCACAACATACTCATTATATCACTAACCACCTGCCATAAGCTTACCATATTAATCCTTATATCTTGTACGCCTGTTGCTAAATCTATAAAAACTCCTAAAATACTAATTTATTTCTTCTTCTCCCCATTTTTCCAATCATTGTTCATAATATGTTACAGAGTTATGATCCACACAATCCTCTACCCATTCCTTAAACGCACCTTGTGTTTCTAATTATATACTATATATATTATTAGGAGGAAGCTCGCAAGCGAATTCTGTTCCATTCAGTGACTAGAGCGACGACTCATTGTCCTAGGCTCAAAATACCACAGCGTACATCATCATCTCGCACGGCAGCGAGAGGACTCGGGCTCAAATAACACAATCTACCTTCTTTCTCCCCATATTCTCTATGATTAACCACTATATCCTATAAACTATAAAACATAAGGGTACAATATATTATTGCATCATACCTCACAATCCTCGAAATAATAATACCCTCCAATACATAGCTTTTGTAAACCAACAACTTCAATATTCTCAGTGCGCTTAATTTCGTCATGCCTCTCTATTCTCTCCTGATCATTATTATCATTAATTCATCACCCACAATATACCTGGCAGATCCATCTTATGATCTTCCAAACTTATTCTCCTTACTCTATCCACTAAACCTCCTCCCTTACTACAATAATAATCTCCTCATCCTCTACAAGCTACCTATTCTTCTTTGCACCTCATCATTAACTCACACCACTATCTCACTCATTTAGCCTCCTTCAGTTACTTCGACTACGCTATAATGCGATGATTTGCGATGTGTTTCTTCCAGGCACTCCTCACACTCCTCTCTTCGAGTAGTTAGTAGAGGGAACCAGTGGCCGATGGATTCATTTATTTAGACTAGATGTCCGTATACTCAGTGCTTACACTTTATACAGCGCTATCCTTTCAGAAGAGCTTAGCTCAATCTCTTCCCTTGCTAACCCACAGTCCATCTCGATCTCTCGCTCCAAAACTACACAGCGTGCTTCAAGTACCCCCCTTGATATGGCACCTATTTAAGTATCTCTTTTTTATTCCTCCTTATATGTAATATTCCAAAACATCTTTCTTTTTGAAACTGCATCATGAGATTTTAATAGTTACATTAAATCCACGCTCCTATTTTTACTTTATTATTTACCACTGTGCATCACCTTCTTCATTTCCAACAACACTCATCTGTTTAAACAAAATCATACTTAGCACACCACATACTTCCTTTGCACTGACTAACAACTTGCTTCCTTCATTTGGCTCCCAGATTAGTTCTAGTTATCAACACTTGTTCACAAATCAAACTTAGATTTACTTGCGAAGCATCTTAAATAATTCTATATCCACTATTAAAATTTCACTTATTAACTTCGTCATCTATAATATCTACCCACTTCTTTTCTTATTCACCTTCCTCTCACATCAAGCTCCACTAATTTAATATTTACATAAAAGAATAAAAACATAAAATGATCTGATAATTCCTTCCTAACCAACCTCCCACTGAATTTAACATGCCAACACATACTTCAAACTCTCCATTCAACCAACACCAAAACAATCATACTTTTCACTTGGATACCATCTCTATCTTCACCAAAACTCTAGTATATTATGAAATAACTCTGTGTTTTATCAAAGATGAGTAAATCCTACAACACATATCTACTTCCTTTCGCCGAAATCAATCACCTTACCTACATTCTCATTTCTCCCGACACCCAAAACCACCTGTTATACCAATCCCTTTTGTTGATCATTCTATCCAGCCACTTAAGGTCGCCCAACACAATACAATCTGAAGCTCTCTCGCCATCCAAAACATTCAGATTAACCCAGAAAATCGCACCTATTCAAATACCCATCAGGACCATACTGTCACAACCGCTACACATACCTTGACTTTTCAAAATACTTAAATTATAAACCATTACGCAAATTCTTAGTATCACACACAAAGTCTTACCATACTCTGATACACAAGTCCACTCATCAGAATTCGGCAACTCCTCTCTCCCCCTCTCATTTCTTTCAACACCAGCACACACACAAATTCACACCACACCACTCATTTCACCGTTTCCTTTTCATATTTGATGTCAGTCAACAGCGAGCAAATTCAAATTTGCCTTTTCTAAATACATCCTTCACCTCTCCCTCTTCTCGCTCAACATATTATTTCCTTCTGACATTCCATGTACCCATACGACATACATTTCGCCGAAAGAATGAGAAAAAGGCGTATACGGACAGAAATCACGACCTTTCCGAGACATGCAAATTAGCATTACGCTGCAGAAAGTAAGTAGTAGTGGGCAAGGCTCGACCCAACGGTACCACCGTAACTTACTCGCCTTTCTACGGCAACGACCCTGGACAGCTACGATAGTGAGGCATTCATCTCATCCCCAGCACAAGATATAAGAACGGGATAGATATAGTGCTGCGAGTCAATGTTATGTTCTAGACATCTAGCCGGTCTCGAAACTTTTCTGATCGCGTACACCCTACAGTGACTTACAATTAATAGATTTCTAAGATGTACCCTCTCTGAGTAGCGGTGGTTATAGATAATGAAATATCGGAGTAATAGGTAGGTCTTGTACCTGCGGTAAATAGTGCCAAAATGCTGTGCATATACTTCCCTTGTAATGATATATGGATCGGATATAGGCTATAGGTATTAACGTAGGTATAGAATACTATCAGGTCAAACCATAAGTATATATAATATATTTCCCAAACTCATAATTGTCAATTTAGGTATGCTAATAGGCCGGTGATCCGGGCTAATAGTAATATTAATATATAACATGAGATAGTGCTGATCCCTATATACCGTATGGAGTATCCTAAGTATATAATACGATAACCTGTGCTATGATGTATATGACTTATTAGTTATGATTAATAATATAGTAAATATCACAGATAAAATAAAAAAATGTATACGGTATACAATGAAGACGCGATAAAATAGGCAATAATAATATACTGCTGTAGTGAATTGTATTACCAACTCGCTGACAATTTAATAGCATCAACCCTGTAAATATAATGTTAAACTCTTCATTTTTGGAAATGTAGAGCTAGGGTTTGGTTTTATTTGGGTCATACCAAACTTCCGAGTGCATGCATGCTGTATGTAACTGCACCGTGCATGGAACAACTAAATGGCATAATAAAGACAACCAACCAAATTACAAAATTCCGAAAGTCGTTCATAGGAGAACAAGATGGCAAGACAACTAACCAACTAACAAAACAAAATATTATGTTGGTAAGTCGTAGGCTTGACAAAGACTGTCACAATGGAAAGGAGAGTATCACGGGCTCTCGTGTAGGTGGGTTCACTTGCCTTGAGCTCGTGGTAGCCTGAAGGGCAGTTTTTTGTCTGCCTGGAGGGACGGCATATGCCCTTTGTTGGTGAGGTCCGCTCTCAGAAACAAAACAAAACACAATTGAAAGACATCGTCAGAAAAGAGGAGCGTGCCATAGGAATTATCACACTGTCGGAAGCAGGCCATTCTCAGAGACAGGTGGCTCAGCAACTCGGGGTAAACCAATCGACTGTCAATCGAATCCTTCGTCGGTTCAGGGAGACTGACAGCAACCGCAGACGACAATTTTCAGGTCGACCCGAGTGTTCGCGAACGATGCGCACGCAGAAGATGATCATAGTCCTCCCGTCTCGCTGCTCTAGATAGCTTCGGAATGCGTTGCCAACAAGCGTACAGCTAGAATCAGACTAGGCCTCGGAGGACTCAGCACAAGGTGCCCAATATTCCGTGAGCGTCCAATGACGAAAGACGCCAGAATGACACGCTGGAGTAGAGTGGTCACAAGGGCTTAGTTCCCCATCCGGCACTCATCCTGTGTCAAAGGAGCAGTCAGGGTGCAGGATCATTGCCAGCAAAGATAGATATGAGAGTAAGGGCCAAAGCCTCACAGGACAGATAGCGTTGAGGTTTACATACGTGTATCTACTAGGCACCATGGCATGCGAGGTTCGGGACATTTGGAGACGTGCAGAATCCTCGCGAAAAAAGTCCATCGTGTCCATGTAGTGAACACTAGTTTTTCTGTTGCTTTTGAACACCTATCTCTACACCGCACAATCTTTTCGCTTTGTGGTTGGAGTACTCGGTTGCCATTACGTCATTGTAGGGCCCAGGGCAATAATTGTTTATGGAAAGTGAATCCGCAACCACCATTGCCATATCCATGTAGCAGAGGAACGCTTAACCGGCATGAAAGGTATGCGGAGACTCCCTCCAAAGAGTATATATTGCCTTCGCGTCCTTTCATTGACGTCCATTTTTTTGTTACTCCATGAAAACGCCACACAGCACACTGCACAGGTCGTCCAACGGTACCTACAACAGGTAGGGATCAGACTCCTGGCCATTTCTGCGAGGATCCCGGACATGAATCCCATTGAACATGTTTGGGATTTATTGGTTAGACGTGTTCGAGCCCGTGACCATGCTCCGTCCACACTCAGGGAGCTGCAAACGCTTTGACAACATCCCGCAGGAGACCCATCTCCAAGATCATTTCATCAATGGCGAATCGCTTGGAGGAAGTTGGAAGGGCCATAGGGGGTACAGCCCCATATTAGGACAACCTTTATGCTTGGCATTTACATTGTAATTATGTAGAATATTGTTTTGGTAATAAAAAATCATCATATCTATATTTTTTTTCGTTTCTTTATTATGCCAATTAATTTCCCTACACCACTGCTCGTTACATACGGTTTATATACATTTATAACCCTGTGCAACATTCCCGAGTTAGGTATGAACCAAAAAAACCCAAATCCTAATCCCTACATTTCCAAAATTGAAAGAGTTTACATTATATTTACGGGTGATGCATTCAATTTGCCCGGAGTTATATATATTATATATATTATATATATATATATATATATATATTATTATATATATATATATATATATATATATATATATATATATTATATATATATATATATAATATATATTATATAGCCTATATATTATATTATATATATATATTATATATAATATATATAATATATATATATTATATATAATTATATATATATATATATATATATATTATATATTATTATATAATATATATATATATATATTATATATATATATATATAATAGCTATAAGCCTATATAGAATATAGTATTAGGTCGATTAACACTCGCAAGTGGGTCGTGGAAGGTTACTTCTTTGGCGTACCCCCAAGTACAATCTGCGTACCCCCCGGGGTACGCGTACGCCCACTTTGAGACACTGGGTCTAGAAAGAGGGGCGGTGTATGTATATGATTGTGGATGAAAGGAAACGGTGGTGTTTGTAAGATATTGTAGTAGGATGAATGTTGTATATGAATGCAAAGAGAAAGGGCGAACATTAAATGAAGAGGTTAATTTCATAACCGCTGCGTGTATGCCGGTATACTCTCTCTCTCTCTCTCTTCTCTCTATATATATATATATATATATATATATATATATATATATATATATATTTATATATATATATATATATATATATATATATATATATAATATATATTATATATTATATATAGTATATATATATATTAAATAATATATAATACTAATATAGTATTTGGCTTTGTGTGAATCTGAAGAGAGTTGAGAGGATTTGGTAAAGAGATTTAGCAGGGTGTGTGTGTAAAAGGAGAGGTTTTGAAAGTTAAACGTAGATAAGAGTAAGGTTATATTGTGAGTTGAGGATAGTCCTCGGTTGTGAAAGTTATGTTAGATGGTGAGCAACAGGAACAATTGTCCAAGTTTAAATACTTTAGGATATATGTTTGGATAAAAAGGGAAGGGATGATGCAGAGTGTAGTAGGCAAGTTTGAATGGCAGGAAGATGGCTGGTGCAATTAAATCGTTGCAGTTTGGATGTAAAAGGATAAGTCTTGAGTGCGTAGGATCCTTACATGAGGGTATGTTGTTACCTTTTCTTAATGCTACAGTAGTGGAGCAGAGGTGCACCGATAAGAAATTAGGCCGATTACAGATTTTTTTTTTTTTTTACAGTTATCACCACCGCTCACGGGCAAAGCCCTATTCAAGGAGGGCGGTGTTAAATAAACAAAACTCAACTAACGCCAAATTACGCATATGAGCACAAGCGCAGGCTTTAAAGGAGGAAGATTAAATACGGTAGGAAAAACAGAAGATGGAAGAGGATATTTCCAAGAACAGAGGTTGCAGGAAAGAAGGAGGCACCGCAGCGAACTTGTCTTGGAGTGGCTAATATCAACACAAAACTACATGATGCCGACACAGCACCACCTTAGTGCATACGAGGGCGGTCTTAAAGGTGGTGGGCACTCGAGTGGATTAGTTCCCTCCGGCACTTGCGCTACCAGGTACCTATTAGAAAAGAGATAAAAGCACCAACATCGCGGCCGCAAACGATAGAAGGTCAAGTGAACTAGAAAGAAACGAACAGTTTATAAGTACTTTTTGCTTTGGACCGACCCCTATCCCAAACAGCCGGTGAAACTGGAGCCCCCCAGATAATAGAGAGCAGTACTCCATACAAGTGGCGGATGAGGCCCTTGTATAACTGGAGTAACTGTGAAGAGGAAAAAAAGTCTCGCAGTTTAAACAGAACTCCCAGTTTCTTTGAGGCCGCCCTAGCAACCTTTGTGATGTGAGGTTTCCAAGACATTTTTTTTTGTTTATGTTAAGGCCAAGGATGTTTATATTGTGAACAGGAGAGACTAGAGAACCGTCGAAAGAGATAGGGAAAGTTAGAAGGTGTCTTAGAGAGGAGATTTGTAAGGAAGTTTGAGTTTTTAAAGACTGAAATTTCACAGGTTGAAGACGACCCCACACCGGAAATTCTATCCCAGATCAGCGAGAAATAGAATCGGAAAGATAAGCCGAGAGGCAATTCTAGAAGTAAAGAGGGAGCAGAATTGAAATGAGTTGAAATGAAGGGTCGAGTCTCGGCATATGAGTGAATAGAGTTGATGTGCAGGTGAGAAGATCATTAATGAAAAGTTAGAAAATAAAGTAGAGATAAGACAGAACCCTGAGGACACCACTATTGACAGAAAAAGGAAAAAGAAGTCCCCATCAACAAACAGCCGATATTGAGGCGATTTGAAAGAAAACTAGACATAAGCAAGCAAGAGAAGGAGGAAACCAAAGGAGGGGAGCTTGAGAGCGCGTGACGCGTGCCATACCCGGTCAAATGCTTTGGACTATTGTCAAGCGCCACCACGCACAGTCTCCCCGTCAGTTCCTAATGCGAGAAAAATCATAAATCGTTTAAATAGGAAAGTATATCACCAGTAGACCTCGAACGCCCAAAGCATACTGGCGATCGGAAGAAGAGAATGAAGTTCCAGATGGTCTTAAAAATGAGAGTTAAGAAGAGGTTCAAAGATCTTAGATAGAACACAGATGTGAGAGCTATAGGGCGATTAGTTAGAAGGGATCAGAGCGGCTTTCTTTTTCGGAATAGGTGACATGTGCGTGCTTCCAACACTGAGGGAAAAGTGTTAGTATTTGAGACATAGAGAATATAGTTGAACGAGGGGAGGGGCAGCACCGGAAGCACACTCCTCAAAACTCGGGGAGGATGCATCCGGGCCCCCGCCTTCCTAACGTTCATAGATCTCAGGAGCCCATTCACCCGATCAAATGAATCACAGGCAAAGACATAGGACACCTTAGAGGAGAAGGTGGAGGGAGGAGGAATGCCAGAAATGTCCAGGGTTGAGTTAGAGGAAAATAGGAGCCGAAGAGATTGGCCTTTCAGTTGGGGAGTTAGCAACAGAGCCATCAGCTCAATTAAGAGGAGGAAAGGCAGATTTAATGAAGTTGTTAGAGATTGTTTTTGGCAAGAGGCCAGAAAGATTTATCAGTAGGAGAACCAAGGAGGTTAGCTCACCTTCGTTTTGATGAAGCCCGCTTTGCTCGGTCGAAGAGTATCCCTGCAAACGATTTCTAGCTGAGTGAAATTAGCGAGAGTGATAGGGAAGCGAGAATTTTTCCACCCCCGTTAAGCGCTGTCTCTAGCTGAATGGCCAGAGAACAGGGACGATCGAACCATGGATATGAGGAGAGAAAGATTTAGATGAAGAAGAATTGAACCTGCTCATCCCGTCAAGATTACAGCTCCCACCTTAGTGGCAGAGGCCGAAGCGTCATCAGAGTCAAGCACGTCATTTCCAATTATAGTTACGTAGAAGGCGACGCAAGGCCCCCCAATCACCCCGATCAAAGTGCCAGAAAAACGCATAGGGCAGAATTAATCGGTTGTATGGTAATCGGATATATATTTATATATATATAATAATATTAATATATATATATATTATATTATATAAAATAATATTATATATATATATTTATTTAGAGAAAGTAGATAATATATTCATTTATAATAAAAAGAAATCTATATATATCTATATATATATATATTATAAATTTTGTTTTCAGATCTAATTTTATAATTTCAAAAATAGTTATTATTACGTTATATAAAATTAAAATTTACAAATAAAATATTAAACAAGCAGTTTGCCTACCAGTTTTTCTGGGATTATTTTTGATGTTCATTCCTATGTAAAAAAGTTAAATGGATATGAAAGTAATGTAAAAAACACCATATCATGAAGTGGCAAATCAGGAAAACTGTACGCCCCAACAAATATGTTGAACAACCTTAAGAAAATTCATCCGGAAGAAGCAAAAGCTGAAAACTGTTAAGCTGAAAAGGATAATATGATTGCTCAAAGGCCATACTTCAGGGAGCAAGTTGCAGCAACTATGGACCCTCCAGCGAAATTTCAAATTTAGTAAAACTCAAACTACTTTAGAATCAATGTTTCAAAGGTCTCAAGAGATACATTATTTGATAGGAGAAATGATAGCTGTTGATATTCAACCATATTCTTTAACATCTGACATTAGATTCTAAAGGTTTATTGCAACAGTGTCCAAATTACACTATTCCATCAAGAAAGTATTTCACAGACAAAATAATTCCGGATATATTTATGAAAGTAAAAACAAAAATTCAGACATCGCTTGATGAAATTAGCGGCCTTTCTCTGACGACAGACATTTGGACAGCTTCTACAAATAATGCTCCATTTCTGAGTGTGACAGCTCATTGGCTTTCAAATGAGTTTGAACAGCGCAGAGCTGTGCTTAGAGTTATTCCTTTCCCTGGTTCACATACAAATGAAAGAAAAAGTGTTCTGGAGGAGTATAAGATCTTAAACAAAATTTTTCTTGTACTGCGAGATTCTTCTGCAAATATGGTTGGTGGTGTGAGGGAGTGTGGTTTACAGTCACAATCGTGTTTCATACACACATTGCAACTTTCAATAAATGAATCAATATTTTCCCAACAGGGTGTGAAGAACATCATTACAATTAGCAGAAATATAGTCTCACACTTTAATCACTCTCCATTAGCAATTAGCAAATTAACCAAAATCCAGGAGCAACTTAAATTGGACAAACAAAAACTGATTCAAGATGTGTCTACTCGTTGGAATTCAGCATATTATATGTTGAAAAGAAATTTAGAACAGCGAAAAGCCCTTATAATGTATGCTGTTGATAATAACATTCCAACCTTATCAACTTACCAATGGGGAATTGTTGAAAAAGTTGTCCAGTTACTAAGTCCATTTGAAGACATCACCAAAGAAGCAAGTAACAGAACATCTACTATATCAATAATAATACCTACAATATTAGCTCAGATTATTTCGATTAAAAGCTACCAAACCTAATAGTGACTAGGTTAAAATTATTGGGGTAGCAGAAATGAATCTGATACTAGATTTTCGTCATACCTAAATGAAAAATTTCTATGCTTGGATACTTTTCTTGATCCAAGATTCAAATTGAAATTTCAAATAGCAGACATTACAGAAAGCACTATTAAGAAATGACCTTTAAATATTGTAGAAGTAGAACATCTACAAGCTGAGACAGATTATATGATAATCAAAAACAAACAGGATACACTTCTTCAAGTTTTAATGAAGATCAAGATGCTGCAACTGAAAGTGTACCTAAAACTGTTTCCCTTTCAAGACTATTAGATGAGTTTAAGTCAAATAAGGCTATGATAATAAATCCTGACTTAGGGGAAGAGTTAAACTTAAAGGTTGCAAGTACAACAGATAAGCAAGACACCGCCGCCACTCAACCCAAACTTAAGAGGTGTAAATATCTTATTCGTAGATGCGCAAAAGAACTCGATCAATATTTAGCTTTATCACCTCTACAAAGAAGTGATGACCCATTTCTGTGCTGGAAAAAGACACGGGAGACTTTACCAATATTGAGCAATTTGGCTTCAAAATATTTAAGTGCACCTCCGTCATCTGTTGAGAGTGAAAGACTCTTTAGTACAGGTGGTAATGTGTATGAACCTACAAGGAAAAGGTTGTGTCCTGAAAATGGGAAACTCTCATGTTTCTACATTACAACTTGAGAGTACTGAAATTTAAATACTGATGAGAACAGAGGTACCAGGCATAATAAAAATAAAAATAAAAAAAAGGCAAAAAAATTTATGTATGATTTTTTAATAAAAATAATAAAATATAAATAAAAATTACAAATAAAAATAAAAAAGGCAAAAAGCAATAATAGCAGCCAGACATTAAACAAGCTAAAATTGGTAATTGTTACTGTGTCAAAGCTATCTGATGATTAACTTGGCAGTTATGAAATATCTTAAATTCAGTCTTTTAAAGGGAATAAAGTAATCGGCCGATTAGCCAGCAAAAAAAGGCGATTATCAATAATCTGCAAAATGGCCGATTACCGATTACCTGCCGATTAATCGGTGCATCCCTAGACTAGTGAGACTATGGTCTGGAATAAGAGGTATATATATGAAATACAATGTGTTCAGATGGACAATTTTAGGGGCGTGTTAGGTGTGAGAAGAATTGATAAAATGAGGAATGAACGTATTAGAGAGGTGTGTGGTGTGAAGAAAGGGATAAATGAGAGAATAAATGAAAGTACGGTGAGATGGTTTGGTCATGCGGAAAGGATGGATGATAGTTGGTTGTTTAAGCGGATGTGTAGTGGTGAGTGTGTTGGAAATCGACCGACTGGGAGGTCGAAGAAAAAGTGAATTGAGTCAGTAAAGGAATGCCTCGAGGAGAGAAATGTGAGTTTGGTCGATGCGAGAAGAAAGGTGCGAAATAGGAGTGAATGGCGGGGCTTTGTGAGGGGGTATGGTTGTGGCCCACCCGGGCCAAGGGATGAACCCCACACTGACGATATGTCATTGTGAAGGTCCGTCGCGTTCCCGTGAAGCTCTATGGTGGATTTTCTGACTGCGAAGAGTCCTCACTAATAGGTATAAAGGGGGCGGTAAGGCTGTACTTTCTTTTCGATTTGTGTCATATTCTTCTACTACTTTTCTGTTTCTGGGAGAGAAGGTAGATTTTTTTTTTTTTTTTACAGTTAACACCACCGCTCACGGGCAGAGCCCTAATCTAGGAGGGGGTGTGCCCAATTTTTAAGTCTGAGCAAGACGGAGTCAAGAAAGAATAGCTCACACTCACACGCCCGACCAGTGACGAACCTGGGTCTCTCGCGTAGTTGGGCGAGTGCTCTCCCGCTGAGCTTACCGGACGCAATTTGGTGTTTGATCTATTCCTTCTTGAACTATGGGAAGAAAATCTTCATACGAGCCGACTGCGCCGAATATCCATTCTCCATATGATCTTATACGTCCCTTTTTCCAAACTTCACTGGCCAGAATTACATGATGCATTTTAATATTTACAATCAAAGTTTAAAATAATTCAAAAGAAATGGGCTAAAATTTTGACGCTGCTCCATTTATTTCAGATAATTATTTTTTTCCTTTTTTAACTATGTGAAAAGAATCATAGCGAAAATTTTGCTGCTTCACCACTAAATTTTATCGAAAAGTAAGATGTCTTTCACTAAAGTTTTAATTAAAATCAAAATTATTTATTTGTTAAATTTTTTTTTCAATGATATTCTGGCCAGGACCACTGTCAAAAACATTCACATTTTCTGAAACTGTTCGAACTTTAGCTGAAGCTCTTCTTTTTTCAGCAATCTTCAGGCTTCCCTCTGGTGTTCTCCAGTTTCTTCTCTTTATTTTCTTCCTTTCTATTTTTAAAGCATCCATCTTCGACGACAGTCGGATCATATATCAATGATTATATATATATATATATATATATATATATATATAATATATATATATATATATCTCACATATATATTATATATATATAATATATATTATATAATATTATATTATATATATATATATATATATTATATATCATATATATATATAATATATATATAATATATATATAATATATATATATATATATATATATATATATATATATATATATAGAATTCCCACAACTGTTCTGCGTGTAGTAAGAGGCGATTAAATGGGCAGAGGAAGGGAAGTAGTGCTATCGAAGCGATGGGATTACCTTCCATAATACATTTGAAGTGTAGTGTAGTACATCCCATGACACTACGGTGCCCAATGTTTCACCCTTTTCAAACAAATTTAACCATTAGAATTCTAGTACTAAATTTAACCACTAGAATTAAAGTACTCACAAATAAAATCTACGATAGCTCTGTGCCTTTCACAGGTCTCTCACCAGAATTGCAACTCCTTCTTTCTCTCTCATTTCTCTCCACTCCTGCACACACACACATTTCGCATCACACCACAGTCTTCACCGCATCATTTCATCTTTGTTTCAGTCACAGCAAGCCAATCAAATTCACCTTTTCTAAATTTATCCACCACCTCTCTCCTCAACAATTATTTCTCTAACATTCCATGTACTCAATCGTTTCATACAATTTCGCCGAAAGATACAAGGTCGCTTACGGCAATCACGACCATGTAGGTGGCATGCATAAGCATTCCTAGCAAAAGATTAAGTGGTAGTGGGCAGCCTACTCAACTACCATTGTCCATTTAGTCCCCTCCTACGACACGCAGAACATACGACGGTCTGGAAATTCTTTCTCCCCCCCCCCTCACAGAAATATATGAAAAAGGTGTTGACTGTAATAGTGATAGTGTTTTAGGGTCTGTATATGATATGGAGAGTCAACTGTATGAGTAGAGTGTGGATATGAGCCCAAGAGGCCCTCTTGGGCTCATATCCACACTCTACTCATACAGTTGACTCTCCATATCATATACAGACCCTAAAACACTATCACTATTACAGTCAACACCTTTTTCATATATTTCTGTGAGGGGGGGGGGAGAAAGAATTTCCAGACCGTCGTATGTTCTGCGTGTCGTAGGAGGGGACTAAATGGACAATGGTAGTTGAGTAGGCTGCCCACTTCCACTTAATATTTTGCTAGGAATGCTTATGCATGCCACCTACATGGTCGTGATTGCCGTAAGCGACCTTGTATCTTTCGGCGAAATTGTATGAAACGATTGAGTACATGGAATGTTAGAGAAATAATTGTTGAGGAGAGAGGTGGTGGATAAATTTAGAAAAGGTGAATTTGATTGGCTTGCTGTGACTGAAACAAAGATGAAATGATGCGGTGAAGACTGTGGTGTGATGCGAAATGTGTGTGTGTGCAGGAGTGGAGAGAAATGAGAGAGAAAGAAGGAGTTGCAATTCTGGTGAGAGACCTGTGAAAGGCACAGAGCTATCGTAGATTTTATTTGTGAGTACTTTAATTCTAGTGGTTAAATTTAGTACTAGAATTCTAATGGTTAAATTTGTTTGAAAAGGTGAAGGTATATGTAGTTGTAACGTATGGTCCATCAGAGGGTAATGTTGAGGAGAGTACGACTTTCTTGGATAATCTGATGATGTTTTGGACGAGGTGAGTAGGAGCTTCAGATTGATTATGTTGGATGATGACTTAAATGATTGGATAGGTAATGGAAAAAGGGATGGTATAACAGGTGACTTTGGGGTTGGTGGAAAAAATGAGAATGATAGAAAGATGATTGATTTCTGTAGGGAGAGAGGTATGTGTGTAAATAATACTTTCTTTCAGTACAAGAATACTTATAAGTATACCAGAGTTGGTGTAGGTAGAGATGGTAGCAAGGTGAAAAGTATGATTGATTTTGTGTTGGTGAAGGAGATGTTGAAGTTTGTGATGGATGTTAAATCAGTGAGGGAGCTGGGGATTGGAATATCAGATCATCATGTTGTTTTATGCAAGATTAAGTTGTTCAGTTGAATGTGAACAAGGCGAAACTGAACAAATCTGGATGCCAATAAAGGAAGCTCATGGTAGTAGAACAGGAGAAATAGTATATGGAAGTGCTAAAGAAGGAAGTAAGAATGTCAATAATGAGTGGTGGAATAAAGGAGTGATGCAAGAGATAAAAAGTAAAAAAGAGGCATGATTAAATGTGGTAAACGCCAATGATGAGGTCTCAAAAGAAAGGTGTATGGTAATGGGGAAAGAAGGTGGATGATGATGATGATGATATATATATATAATATATATATATTATATATATATATTATATATATTATATAATATCTAATATATAATATATATATATATATATTATATATATATATATAATAATATATATATATATATATATATATATATATATATATTATATATATATATATATATATATATATATATATATATATATATATATATATATATATATATATATATATCCCCGCAGGGGATTTTGATTCTTATTATGGTATTATGCTCTTGGTTACAACCTAGAGCATGGCATAGTAATAAGAACCAATACTAAGGGGACTTTGTGCATCCCTCCGTCCCAAGCACTAGTATGTGCATTTTATTTGTTGTGCATTTGTGGATTGGCATTTGTCACATATGTAATCTATCAGTCTTTATCCTTTCCCATCATTTTTCAATTATTTTGTTTTTTTCAATCCCTCTCTCCACGACAATTTTTTTTTTTTTTTTTTTTAAATTTCCCACCCATCAATCTCCTTTAGTACTTGTACATAAGTAGTGATGGCAGCGTTTGGTATCTACCACCCTTTTCGATATGAAGGACTGAAACTTGGAATATAATCTATATATGTGTTAAGCTCGAAACAGGGTAAATTTCAAGTCGGTGGGATGTATATAGAGGGGGGTTGCCCCCGAGGGTCGATACGGATATTGCGCTTACGCCTTTGTGCGGGATCTGAGTGGATGAGTTTAGGCCTAAATAGCGTTAGGTTTCGAAGCCGTGATGACTAATCTCGTCGCCAGACGAGATTACTTCACGTGCCGAGAGCGCGCCGCCGCACACACATACAACATTACACATCATTATATTATTATTACGTCGAATATTCGATTTCTCGAAGAGAAACGAATCTGAGTCGAAAACGTTTCCTGTAAGGAAACGTTTTTTACACATTCCCACTCCGACTCCGGCTCCGCTCCGACTCCGACTCCGACTCTGGCTCAGCTCTGAAGTTTTTATTATTATTATTATTATTTATTGATTCATTATTATTATTCATTATTATTATTATTATTATTATATGTAATATATTATTATTATTATTCTGTCTATGATTTGCATATCCTTATTTTCCCAAGGTTGGGAGTAAGGAGCGCTACAAGCATCGGAAAAGAAAAGCAGTAGAGAGTATGACGAATGTCGAAAAGAAAGCTCAGCCTTACCGCCCCTCTTTACATTAATTAGTGAAAGCTCGCAACAGACAAGGAAAATCCACCCTTAAAGCTGTCATGGGACCGCGACATCGGACCGCTCCACTATGGTAAATGCGTCATGTAAGGGTTCATCCCTTGGCCCAGGTGGCCCACAACCATGCCCCCCAAACAAAACCCCGCCATTCTCTCCTATTCTGGACCTTTATTCTCGCCTCTGCCAAACTCACATTTCTCTCCTTCACACATTCGTTCACCGACTCAATCCAACTTTCTCTTCTGTCTCCAGCCGGTCGGTTCCCAAACACTCGCCACTATACACATCCGCGTACACCAAACCGACATCATTCATCCTTTTTCCACGTGACCAAAACCATTTCAACATTACTTTCATTTCATTCTCTCATTTACCCCTTTCTTTCACACCACACAACTCTCTAATGAGTTCATTCCTCATTTTTATCAATTCTTCTCACAGCTAGCATGCCCCTAAGATTGTCCATCTGAACACATTGAACTTTAGATCATATTTCTTATTCCAGAGCATAGTCTCACTACCATACATTAACACAGGTTAACAACATACCCTCATGTAAGACTTACTTATTATATATTATTATTATTATTATTATTAGTAGTTATAGTAGTAGTAGTAGTGTAAGTAGTATAGTAGTAGTAGTGGTAAGTAGTAGTGGTTGATCGTATTCGTGATAAAATTTGGAATGGTGTTAGATGGGGAGGTACCCTAGTTATGGACGACCGAAGGGTGACCCCACCCCCCTTAAAAAATCGAAAGTTCGTAGAAAGCTGAAATTTGATGAGAGGATTCAGAGTGTAATTTCTAGAAAGACTGGTATTGGATTCTGAGGAGTTGGCTCCGGCACCGGTGCTGGAGCCAGCGCACTGCCAAGTGGATTAAGATTCGTATAACAACAATGTGGTCTTTATATAGGTTATTCGATCTGTATATTTCGAAAATAATGGTTTCAGAACATCAAGAAAAAAATAAATAATAAAAATTTCTTATTCTTTTTGTTTATAACTTACAAATTTACGTTTTTTTTTAAAACATAAACCCCCTTTTAAAAATTTCGTTTAAATTTTTCAGTAAATCAAACGACCATCCACCCACTATTCTTGCCCACCCTCCTGGTCAGTTGTGATCTATTGATCTAATCGATCTATTGATTCAGGTTCATATGTTTTGACTAAAATTGTACGTTTTTACGATCACACCTAAATGCAGGTAAATAACCCACCTTCCACACCACCATCTGGGCCACCCTCCGTGTGCAGTTGTGGATCTATTGATCTATTGATCTATTGATTCAGGTCATATTTTACTAAAATTTCATGTTTACATACCTCAAACTCCGTAATTCCGTATCGCAAACCATCATCCAGCCACAAGCCGATTACCGTTATGTTATCGTAACTATTCATCTAATTGATTCAATTCATCTTTTAAATATCATTTGGATAAACATAACATAAAAAATTCTTTATTTATAAAAAGATCAAACAATATATGCTGAGTAACAAAGTTGTTCACATTAATAAAGCTTAACTTAGCATCATCTGAACTATGAATATAACCCCCAACGACAAACCTAGCCCATCTTAAACAAGGAATAAAAGGTTAACGTTAACAAAGTTTCACACTGTAACACAGTAAAAACTAACATTGCATTGCAAACGTTAAACCGTATTCTTACGTTTTCAAGCATATCTCTAACATATATCGTTAACCTTACACTGACACAGTAACATTTGTAGCAAAAAAAGTTTATCACAAACATTTTGAACATGCGTAAACATGAAACTAAGAAAAATAATGTAACAAAACAAACCTATCCACACCTTAAACACGAAATAAACTGTTAACATAACCAAATGCCAGCACTTAACAACAGTAAAGTAACTAAACATAGCATACCAAAACGTAACTTAGTCACACTTTGTCAAGCATATCTCTAACATAACGATGTTAATTTACACTAAGATTTAATATTTAACTGAAATTTATCACAACATTTGGTTAATTATCATAAGGAGCAGACGAAAGTAAGATGCGTAAAGAGGCGTAAGTCAGAAGGTTGTCCAGCGAGTACAATAAGAGCTATAACATGATCGTACATAACTTAAAGAAAAAATGTACAACATCGAACCTATCACACCTTAAACACGAATTAACACTGTTAACATTACAAAGTTCCACACTAATAGTAAGCAACTAACATGGTATGCAAAACGCAACCTAATCTACTTTTGCAAGCAATAACTCTCAAATATTAACGTTATCTACACTAAAAACACCAGTAACATTTAACTAAAATTTCTCACAACATGTGGTTAATTATACTAATCAACGAATATACTCTAACATAATTAAGTTTTCCACATCAATAAAAACTAACATAGCGTAACATGAACTAAGAAAATAATGCACAAGGACAAACCTAACACAACTAAAAAAGAATATAAAACTGTTTTTTTTTTAACATTAACAAGTTCCACACTTAACACCAGTAAAGCAACAACATGAGGTATTGCAAAACGTAAAACCTAAGTCTGTATCTTTTTTCAGCCATATCTCAACATATTAAACGTTAACTCACTGACACTTTTAATTTTTACATTAACATATAATAATTTAAAAAAAAAAAACAAAAAAAAATTAGCATAACCTTACCTTAAGCCTGCATAATACCTTAAGGGGGTAAAGACAAAGCAAAGTAAAGTTTGTAGCTCTGATGTAAAAGCTAGAACTATGAAACATAATAATATTACACAGACACACAACACCGAGACGAATAAACAGCTACCATTAACAACTTGTCAATAAAGCGAACATATGCGGGATTTTACATTAAACAGTAATATTTACCAAAAAATCATCATAATCCTAACCTAACCATCATAATACCTAACGAATAAAGACGAACAAAGTAAAGTTTTTTAGGCTGTATCTCTTTTTAGACGTCCGCCCCCTTTCAAGAAAATAACCAAACTCTTAACATGAAAAATGATTTTATGCTTTAACCGATTGCATAAAGTGATGCAATACTTATTATCATTTGACCCTCTGGAGGAATGAGCAAGCAATGTAGCAGTCACCATTCGGTTTACGATTAAATATAAATGAAACATCGTTGGGAATAACGAAAATCCTCGTCGTGGAGATATCAACAACAAGCGTAGAGATGCGAGGAGATGTCATCGTTTACCAGTACAACGAAAAAATGTCCCTACTGACGAAACGTAAGCGGTAAACAACCTTATAAGGTAATGAGATTCTCTTTCAATCCAATCAGAAGAAAGTAAAACAAGAATACGACGTACGAAGAACCATATCAGTTCAAAAAGGGTATATATTCTCGTAGGAACAACAACAACAACAACGAACAACACAACCATAGTACGAAAATAAGTTCTTTATATACCCACCCCAACGAAATATGCTAACGTAACATGTTTTCACTTAATAAAAGCTAAATAGCATTGCCAGAACTAAAGAATATAATGACAATAAACAACAATCTAACACACTTACGCTAGAATAGAACAACTAACATTAAACAAAGTTCCATACTTAACAGCAGTAAAGTACTAACACCCAGCGTACAAAACGTAACCTATTCCACACTTTTTCAAGCGGTATCTCTAAAGCATATCAATGTTAATTAACATAACAAATCGAATTACGTAGCATTTAGAGTATTATTTCGGACAACATAGCACAAAATGAGTTCTTTATATACGAACCATCGAAATATGCTAACATAACAAGGTTTCATATTAATATAGCTAACATAGCATCATATGAACTGAAGAAAAATTAATGATACAACGACAAACTAACACAACTAAGCACGAATAAAGTTAACATTGAACAAAGTTCCAGCAGCTTAGCACCTGTAAAGTAAACTAACATGGCATACAAAAAACGTAAACCTATTCATGACTTTCCAAAACATATCTCTAGAACATATAACGTTAATTTTACATTGGACACTGTAATATTTAACAAGGATTTATCATAATCTTGTCCAATTATCATACAGACCAACGAATAACTGTAAACATAACTAAGTTTTATCCAAACATAACACAAAAATAAAGTTCTTTTATATTACTAACCATCGAATATATGCTAACGTAACAACGTTTTAACATTAATAATAAAGCTAACATAATCATAACCTAACCTAAGAATATAATGTACAACGGACAACCTAACCACCGACCCATACGTACGAATAAAACTACTAACATTAACAAACTTTCCCCACTTATCAGCCAGCAGTAAAGTACCTAACACATCGCACAAACGTAACCTATTCACACTTTTTTTAGCATATCTCTAATCAATATCAATGTTTAATTTTACCATTAACATCTAAGTATTTAACAAAAATTTTAGCAAAACCGTGTCTAATCATTCATGACTGCCAAAGAATTATAATGCAACGTAACAATTTTTTTTTACATCAACTGCGTAATATTTAACAAAAAATTCATCACAACATCACCTCGCGTATGAAAGATCAGCTAACATCCTTGAAAATTCCCTACTCATCAAAGGTAAAGTAGCTAAATAGATCGTACAATACTCGATATGTTCCCACTTTTTCTGCATATCAGCAACAGGTAAAGCCGCATCATCTAACAAAATCCCTTAACAAAAGGACCAATCTATCAAAGAACCAACATCTAGAACTATGAATTAACACCATCTTCATCAAAGTGTCACTCGTTATGAGTATAACATCAATTGACCTTATGAATAAACATAGACATTAGCAAAATTCTAGGACAAACCTAACATTACCCAACAAAAAACGTAACCTAGGCTCACGTTTCTAAACACATCATCGTCAGTTAAAACACAGTAATATCTTACAAAAAACATCCTCATTTCTCTAACAAATCAGTGTTATTTTCACATTGTCATAGTAATAGTTAACATAACGTACCTAATTTACGAATAAACAGTTTTCATAATCAAGAGTTATCGTAAGCAACACATAACCTTCGAGAGAAAAACCCAGAGGGATCGCCCCTTTAACACCTAACGCTTCAGAGGACCTGAAATATTTTATCCTTACCCATATTGTTAGAACCTCTCCCCCTTTTCAGAAAATATTCAATTCCAAAACTGGGTTAGATTTGCAACAGCGCATTCATTTACAGAGGCGATTTGTAGGCACTATAAAGCACTGAAGCACTACTTGGATCACCCCAGAGAGATGCAGGAAGACATCTCGGGGTACCCTGAAGGGGTGTAAGCGGTTACATAAGGGCACAGCCAAAGGCTGCGCCCTTTACCGCTTGTAGATTTGTGTTATATTTGATTATATTTGGATAAAACTTTAGTTATGTTTACAGTTATTCATTGGTCTGTATGATAATTGGACAAGATTATGATAAATCCTTGTTAAAATATTAGCTGTGTCAATGTAAAATAACGTTAATATGGTTAGAGATTAGTGTTTGGAAAAAAGTAATGAAATAGGTACGTTTGTATGCCATGTTTAGTTACTTTACAGGTGCTAAGTGTGGATTTGTTAATGTTAACACTTTATTCGTGCTTAAGTTGTTGTTAGTTTGTCGTTGTACATTATTTTTTAGTTCAGTATGATGCTATGTAGCTTTATTAATATGAAAACTGTTGCGTTACCAAATATTCGATGGTTAGTATATAAAGAACTTCTTTTTGTGTTATGTTTATTCCGAAAATGATATTAAGATCTACGTAAATCAGTTGTTAATGTAAAATTACATTGATATGTTAGAGATATGCTTGAAAAAGTGTGAATAGGTTACGTTTTGTACGCTGGCTATGTACTTTACTGCTGTTAAGTAGGAAACTGGTAATGTTAGTTGTTTATTCTAGCGTAAGTGGGTGTGTAGATTTTTTAGTGTACATTTATATCTTAGTTTCTGGGGTAATGCTAAGTAACTCCATTTAACGTGATGAAAATAATGTGACGTTGTTGAAGATCGTTGGATGATAGTAGTAAAGAACTTATTTTTGTACATATGTTTTGTTGTTGTTGTTGGTTGTTGTGTTGTTGTGTTGTTTGTTGTCTAACGAGATAATGACCCTTTTGAAACTAGATGGTTCATTCGTACGGTGTATGTTTGTACTTTCTTCGATGGCTGAAAAAAGAATCTCATTACCTATAAGCGTTGTTTTACGCTTACGAATTTCCGGTCAGATTGAGGACCATTTTTTCGTTGTCTCCGTGTCCACTACCATCTCCTCGCATCTCTACCGCTTGTTGTTGATATCTTCACGAGGGGTTTCGTTATTCCAACGATGTGTCATTTATATTAATCGTAAACGAATGTGACTGTCTACATTGCTTGTAATTCC
>JABUQX010022624.1:37500-58910 GCA_015478945.1 Trachelipus rathkii | reverse complement strand
GATTAATGCTTCTATTTTACCGTCACTAAGTTTTGGAAATGCAATCGAAAAAAAGTTTATGTAGTTATGACTCGCTGACAAATATAGATAAAGCGGACGAGACGAGGGTGGAGCTTATGGGAAGCTTACCCCCCCTCTCGCTTCTAGGAATATTCTAAATGAACAAGAATGAGCCCGTGTAGTTGATATAAAGTAAACATATGAACGCTAGTAGATATATTATTGGAAGAATATCGTTAATTAGGTATTTAAGGAAAAAATATTAACTTTAAACTTTTATTAAAAAGTGGCACTGTGTTCTTTTAGAGAAGTTATAGTTTAATTTAATCTTTTAATAAATTTATCTAATTCTTAATATGTTGTAGAGTTGTGCAAGATGGTGTTTCACATAACACAACAAAATATTTTTCAATATGCTAATGTTATTCACATAAAAAATAATATTTTCCTTGATTTTAAACTAAGGTGATGAGTCACCTAAATGGTATATTTTTGTTTGTTTTCATTTACTTTGCAGGAGAGGAGAAGCAACACAAGCATGGAGGGGAACACTGGGCTAGCAATTTTTTTTTTATTTATAGTATTAATTCGGTGTTATTAATATTCACACGCGGAACTGCTGCCTTTCTTCACATATATTCATTAAATATGCCGCCTCGTATATTTTTTCTATATATAGTATTCTTGTCATACGTTGTATTATTTCATGCATTGTTTTTGAAGTAATTGCCCCGTTTATAGTCTATGGACTTGCACTTTGAGCGCACTCACGCTAGAAGATTTTTTTTTTGTGGCAATTCTTAACCAACTTATGCATATGGAATTTGTTTTACATTTCATAACTTTTTATCATGAATATGTGCGAACAAAATTATTATACTGTATATTTCAACACTATTCTTTGAGATTAGACATTTACTTAATAGAATTATTACATTTATATTATCATCATTTGAGCAAGAAATATTTGAGACATATATTAAATATTATTTATATTTAATATAATATATATATTATATATAAGCGTAGGTTTTATATATTATATGACTTATTATATATATTAGATAATATAGGAGGATATTTAAAGGTCTATTATGATATATTTCATATATTTATTATAGTATATATTAATAATAATATATATAATATATAGTATATAGTTTGTTCATCTCTTCTTTTTCCAAGACTGGGGGTAAGTGCTGTGATAAGCTCATCGGAAAAAGACACGCTAGGTAACAGTATACTTAACCAGTCGAAAAGAAAGCTCAGCTTAACCGCCCCCTTCGAATACTTATTAGCTGAGAAACTCGTCTGCAGTCAGAAAATTCATCCCTAGAGCTTTCAACCGGCCGCGAGGGACGCTCACTTATGGATACTCGTCGAGTTGTAGGGTTCATTCCCCTGGCCCAGGTGAGCCCCAACCATACCCCCTCCCAGGTTAACTTATAACCCTGCATTCACTCCTATTTATCACCTTTTTTTCTTAGCCTCTGTAAACTCGAGTCTTCTCATCTTGCAAATTACGTTACTACTCAATCGCACTTTTCTTTCGGTCCCCCAGCGGTCGATTCGCCAATCACTCTCACATACTAATATCATCTGCTTAACCTCAACCGACGTCATTTCATCCTTTCCTATAGCCAAACATCTTACGTACTTTCAT
Source organism: Trachelipus rathkii (assembly GCA_015478945.1). NCBI lineage: Eukaryota > Metazoa > Arthropoda > Malacostraca > Isopoda > Trachelipodidae > Trachelipus > Trachelipus rathkii. The sequence goes on along the minus strand of JABUQX010022624.1, from coordinate 57,247 downwards.
TTTTTTCATTTACACTTTCGTGTCACACAATAATCTCTAATAGTCATTCTCATTTTTATTCATTTTTCACCTTAACATGCCCTAAAGATTATCCATTTTGAATCACATTAGAATCTTTAGATCTATATACCTCATATACTTCCAGACACTAGTCTCACTACTATAGCATTAACGGTAACTTAATCATACCCTTCCATTAAGACCTACGCGCAACTCATGACTGTAGTTCGCTTTGATCGGACCTAATCGATTTTAGTTGCTACAGCACCTTCCTTGCATATCACTAACTTCCTGACTCACACTGAGGCATCATGCCGTTCCTTTCTCCACAACATATATCTTTATAATATATTTAAACTCAGACACTTTGTCAACTGACTTATCATCTAAACAATGACAATTAGATTTTTAGATTAAGAGCAAGTATTATTATCCGTATGCCAAATTGAAGAGAGCGTTATAGAGTGCATTTTCGATGAAAAAATCAAGATGTAAGAATATCTACTGTATAAGTTATATGAGATTTAGTATATTACCAGTTTTAGCACTCGAGAAAGTACCTAAAAAGGTCGTACGGTCACTATAGAGAGATAATCGATATGATTAAGGATGATTCATCTTATTCTTAAGGGTTTTAGTTATAATATGCGTTACATCATGTCATAGCTGAGTGATCGCTTAGTGCGACTCGAACTCACTGCTGTATAACATATAAAATATACTAGATCAATTCCAAAAGAGAGTTATAGTCGTCTCACTATCAAATATGGCGAAGAATGATACTGTGATATAACAATCATAATCTCTACTACTAAGCCAAGTGTTATAAATAAACATTCTATCTCAAGTATAAACTAACTAATAAAGATCGAATATGATATACTAGAGTGATAGATATATATGAGCGCCTATAATAATATGTCAAAGATTTGTCCGTATAAAACTCGATGTTGAGACTATACATACTAAATAGACGCCGCGAAGATTATAGTGTTATATAGTTATAATATAAATAATAATATATAAGTTAATATATATATAGAATGGGTATAATTAATGAGCTAGAGTACTAATGTAAAGTGAGCTGACATTGTTGATGTGGCAGAATTCATATTATATCTAGGGGGTTATCTGTAGATTCTAGTACGTTTACAGATGAGTACTATATGATGCCGCTTGCGTCGTACGTACGTTACTCTGCAATAATAATAGAAGAGGGTCCGTCAAACTTACTTATCTTACTAATTATCAAAGCCATAGAGTCTGTTCGTAAGATTGTTTATTGAATAAACAACGAGAGAATGTTTGAAACATGACTCATCTTTTTGAGTGAAGTCACAATAAATTATTTATAATAAATTAGACAGAGAAATAAGTTATGAGTGTTTAAATTATTGATGTGTTCTAATTTCTTGTGCTTTGTGTACTCCTTTCGGAGTTAAATTCAAAATTTTAAGAAGTAATCTGTTGGAAAATAGATAATATTAATATTATTTCGATAATAAAGATAAAGATACAGATAACGATAACTATGAATATCATAATATTTTAAAAACATTTTTTGCGATTAACGTCTAATCGTAGAGGTAGAACTCAATCAAGAAAAGGGGATATGATTAGTAGAAACGATTACAAATGAATAGAAAATGATAAGAATACTTGTTGTGGGTGATGGACAGCTAAGCGTAGAAGTTAATGATGCTTTGGCTATACGAAGAGATTGGATACTCTGAACCGTTTTGAAAGATTTGAACAAATAGACGGGAATGATGAAGTGAATAGAATCTTCTGTTATTATCGTATTCAAAAAGCAGAAAAGAAGGATTTCATTCTGTTGTCCATAAACGAGCAAAACGTCTATCAGAGTATGAATTACATATATCATTATTGTTAAAAATGAAATGCATAAACGAATAGACATAGGATCCTTGAACCTGAGTAGACTGTCTCCAACGTCCACCATGTAGTGAGCCTTATTGTTATACATAACGTTTAGTAAGTTGTCAAACCCCTAATACCTTTGTATCGACAACTTTGACAATCAGGTCACAATCTTTCTGAATCAATGAAGCGATGATATGATCTAAAACTACATTCATATTCAACACCTATAATGAATCGACTAGTCTAACTTCTAATTAACTGAGATAGAGACCGTACGAGTATAAATGGCAGAAGAAGAATGAACCACGTTAATGCTGCGCATCTTCACTTTATCACATCGGCATTATTTCTACCACAGCCATTTCCTGCCCTAGCCAACTGTCCCTGACTATGACCTCATAACTCCTAAAGATTTATTATTTTCATACACACCAATCATATCCAAATTGATAATCAAGAGGGAACTAAAAATTGTATGACTTGTCACGATCACTTGCTATAGTATAAAACGATTGCAATCACATTTTGATCACCCCAGGATTTATTTACAACCGGGTTCCTATGTCATACATTACTTTTGATTCACATTTCAAGGTAAGGCCGTAGGATCTAGTCAGATAACCGAGAAAGCACATCATATACTAAATATTATGAGTAACACATATGTATATTAAGACACTTTTTCCTTATTAATAACACCTATTTTTAACGTCCATGTTGCAATATAACCATAAAAACAAACAAAATTATAATAAGAAAATGTTCATTTCTTACTTCTCCTCATTTTCTTACTTATCTTCTGTTTCAATGTATAAGATTTGATCGTTAACGAAACCTAATACATAGTATACTACAACTCATAAACAGACTATAAGTAGTATATAGTCTAGTTTCTTCTAATATCGATTAATCCTTTAAAAGGTATATTTACGAGACTCGATTAACACTCATTTCTGTACTAAATAACCAGCATAATTACGCTTTCCTACAACATACTCGAAAATGACTATAACTAATGCATAATGATATCTCAAGTTCTTCATTATCTCATCCTTCTTACCTGCAGTAATATATGCGTGTAGTTCTAGGGTATATTACTGCTTACTCTAATTAGCTGAGCTACCTTCGGAATAATAATCGACTCTAATGACGCTTATTAGTACACTTTAACTATAGGATAAGATAATTCAATAATTACTATTATACATTGCTTCGTTTTACTTTGAGATCACTTTCAATATCAGTAATTTTCATCGTATAACTGTTCTAATGTAATAACTCATAATTCTTATCTTTACTAACACTCATCCCTACAATTCACTGCAGCTCCAATTTCTAAATGACTGTTCGATTAATATAAACAACATACAAGAAAGAATACGTTATCCTACTTGCAATAATAATATCATACCCATAAATGACCTTCATTATACTATTATCTTTACAATTTTATTTTTAATAGTTAACTATAATTAACAGATGTTCGTGAATGTTTTTACGATAGCATATCATACATCGTCTATTCAACATGGATATAATCACATTTGCGTGTACGAACAAAATCATTGTTAAAATTCACTGGATATCAGGTATACAAATGATTATCATGCACACGAAAATTAAGTGCGTTATCATAGATATATTTATAAATTATATACTGGCCAATATAGGATAAAAATCTCCTGATATAAAGAGTAAGCTGAATAATTACGGGGTTAGTCATAGTGTTGACGTACCTGAACGAAGGCATCTAAGTCTATGGTTTAAAAGGGTTAATTGAGAGAATCGAGCTGGGCATAGTTTCAGTATTAAATCCATTAGGATCAAGACTTTCGATCTGTAAGACTGTTCATAGAAAGGACGAGCATTTCATCTACCTCCCTTACACAAGAACTGTTTCTTTAATTTACTCTTTTTTTTTTCACCTCTACTTATATTTAGTTTTTTAGATATTGATTATGATTTATAATATGATCCTACTACTCTTAATATATTATTAAAGGCATTCGATTTCCGAATACAATTCGATCTCGTCTTATTATATGTGAGATATAACTAAATGACTGCGTATGTACAACGAGTTAAGAGTAGTCTTGATGGATTATTCAGTCCAATACATAGTCTCCAATCAAACTCAGGTCTATACTACTGTTTGTGAATAATTTAAGCTATTAGATCTGTAGTACGAGTGCTAGTTGGTACCATCACAAATAAATACTTCAATGTACCGTCATATATTCATCCACTGATTACATTGACCTTAGTGCGATAACTGTCATTCTTACTCATACTCTATAGCAATTCACGATTCTATAAACTTCTGCCTTTTAGTCATTGCTGACATATACCCGAGTATGCTTTGCTTCATTTATTGCTCTTACATAACTAGATAGAACTAAATATATAAAAATAAATTCTACAAAGAAGTGGGAACCCAAGCCAACTAGATCATTATCTATATATGTGTCAGGGTAGGTTTACTATGTCGATAGATGAGATCTGTTGCACTAGCATTGCGTGGATATGCAAAGAATAATCCTGGTTGAATTCGTCCTAGAACTGTGACAAGAAGCTGCTTTTAAATACAATAACAATCGTTGAAGACTCTTGAGTCAAACGTTGTTTAAGTAGCGATCAAGTTGTTATACGAGCTATTAAGTGTAGAAGTGCACAGAATCATCTTAATTCTACCCTTTCCCTTCTTATCACTCATTTCCATACCACAGCCTCACTTAACTATTTAACCCTATAAAACTTGAGAAAGAAATGTATGAAGCAGGTTTATGCGAAATACAAAAGTATAACAGTCGATTATAGCAATTATACACTTGTTACAATAAATTAATCAATAATATACTTTATTTCAACTCCGATATAATCATCTTATTAACCCTTACCTACTCTATATAATAGTTATTATAATAATTGTGTAATAAAAATAGTAATATCTACTACTAGTACACTAACATACATCTTACTCTTTCTACTCAGAAATCAAAGTTTCACTTACATACATTCAATATCTCTAACTCCAGATAACTAAGTATATATAAATATTTATCGATTAATAATATTTCCACATATTATCATTAATTAAACATTATTACATCACCCTTATTTTTTGAGATCACTATTACACAATAACCATTATACGGTTCAAACGTCTAAACAATACAATCTGGGAATTTCTATTTACTATATATCAATCTGAAACTACGAATTTCAGATTTTCCGAAAAATAAAAAACTGCTGTTCACCACATTATTCTCTGGACCGGGGACCATATTAGAACTCTTAGTCTCTGTAATACAGTAGAATGAAGGTAGAAGCTAAGACACCTACATGTATGAAGATAGCTTTATTAAATAGGCACTATGAGTAAACGAGAGGATTATTATAGAGATTGAAATAAACGTATAAGGCAGATATGAATGCAAGATGTGCGGCTGGTACTTCTAAGTCCAGAATAGCTCTAGATACGATGAGTTAAGTGACTTCTGAAACATCAGGATTTCATACTACAATAACATACGTATTAAAGGGTGTCATAACAGACAACTTGTTGCTGAACCGTCACAAAGTGTAACATTGAATATTCATGTGTGACATGCTCGTAAATCACTTCTACAGATATGAAGAAAATGCACCATACTCATGCTAGACGATAGGCTATACTAGTAGGATGACGAAAGAAATATATTAAGAGGAGTTGAAGAGCCTATCTAGACAGTGGGATTAAACAACTATTATGCATGTTAAAAAAAAGCCTGGTTGTATAAGAAATCACAGAGATTACTAAGTGTCATAAGTGATAATAGTAACTCTGAGAGATAGCATCAGTGATATACTGTCAATCTATGTATTTTATTCAACTATAATATGAGAGAGATGTGCTACTGCGAGTTCTGACTCTCATTATTAGTTGATTACAGAGAAGTAAACATCTAAAATATGAGCCTACGAGAGACGACAGTATTAGAGAATGTCTGTTCTTTCTCTATCGCTATACGAGCTATATATCACAGAGACCCATCAATAGATTGGTTAGATATAATTATGTATGCGAAAAAAGTGTACAAGTTTAAAAGTATAAATATACAACGTGTTTAATATTTATCATACTCTCTTCAGTATGATAATAGTTTAAAATACCATTCTTCCAAAGCAGATCTTAGATGTGCAAACAATAAGAGTGTGTTATTACAATAAAGAGAACGGCAATAATACCCAATAATAAAAAAAGCGTTAATAGTTAATATATGAGATTATTTCTTGATATAATGATGATGAAGTTATATAGTTACATAGCATAAATTGAGCTAGAGCCTATCTCGCGATAAAATCGAGTTCTGGACGATAAGAAGAGAAATATTTACTAATGCAAGCAATAATTGTCTATAGAGGTATAAAGTAGACTAATCTTCATACCATTACCTGCTTCATAGCTAAATCGTAAAGATCATCTTACATATTACTCGAGAAACAGTGTCTCTCTTACAGCTATAGTGAACCATGATACTAAGATGTATACAAAATATGGTGACGCACGCTTCTATAATATTCGCTGGGTAGATACAATTATCTCGGTAGTACGAGACTATTATACAGCAAATGGTCATCGTGACATACTACTCATCAGTATGTATTCCTAGGACGAAGTAAATGAACACTAAGCTCAAAGCCTGTTTTACTCTTGTCGAGGTAAGGTGTGATGCATAACTAGCATGCTGTCGGAGACTCTGTAGTAATTTGCGTATCTCGATCGAGACCTTCTAGGTTTCAATGTACGACTATCGGACAGATTCCGTGGCAATATATGTTTATGGTATGAACACCATGAGCAGAAACTACGATGTGCGATTAAACGGATGCGCTACATCGGGTGCTCGTATTCAATCGGAATCGAAGTGAGACATGAGTCGTTAATAAATTCGAGAGTGTAGTAATGCGAACGTTACGCGATAAATCTCTCCTAGTTTACATCTAATTAACTCTAATTATTATAGAAAGGGGAGTTCTTAGAGATGTATTGATTAAATATAAGCAATGAATGTTAATTAAATATGATAGTTGAAGTAAGCGGTTAATTGGTGACGTTAGTAAGATGTGTCTTGAAGAGATAAATGTAAGTTTTGTCTAATTATGTAACCGACCAAAATTAGAGGAATATAGGAGAAAACTCCCTTAAATCGGATAGGTTATTGATATCCTATATAATAGAATCCTATATCAATAATAGGATTATATACAGTGTAGCTATAAGTAAATAAAAGGCGATATAAACCTTAATGTATATAAATCAAGCGAGTTTAAGTAATAACATTTAAAATTGAGAATAATTCGATAGTTTCTTAGTATACCAAGAATAATATATAGTGATAGTATAATAATATAAGTATTATAATATAACGATAGTGTTTAATAAAATAATAACTAGTAATAATAATTATATCTACTGTGTATTTAACTTATATGTTAACGGGAACTAAATGTTTTTATGGCACCGTAGTAAGTGTTAATGAAAAGATTCCAACAATCGAGAAGGAGCATGAGTAATATAGTAAAGTAATTTTGATACTATAAAATATTGATATAATGCGTGAGTATATTGAAATTTGCCTTTAATCTATATAAGTAGTAATGGGTCATAGAATGGGTTGTGATAGGAAAAGAGTTCACTCGATCTCTTGAGGAGGGTCTAATATATGCACATGCGGAATACAAGTATATAAGGAGTAAAGATAATTAAGACATAATTGGGTTGATTATTGTTTATGATTGGGAAAGGTCTGTGGAATATCCATAAGCAAGGTTAGTCTCAATCAGCCATTAGTGTAAAATATTGATAGAAGGAATCTATTAGATGTAATATGAAAGGATATACAGATGAATGCGAAAGTATAAATATAGAGGTGATATAGATGTGAAATACGGACGAAATTGGAAGAAGAAGATAGAGATGCGTCGTATATACTATTGTATAGAAATGATATTGGTTGATACATTAGTAATGATAAGTGGTACTTGGAAGTTGTATGAGAGGCGCCTGACGATATGATCATCACAAGATCCACTAGATAGACTATAGAGGGTGAGCTTTTGAACCGCAAGTTCTCTCGGAATAGATATAGACTTATGTTACACAGCCTTTACTTATAGAGTATTGCTATACATTGTAGAATAAGCAATGAAGTGTGAAACACGACATTCGTGTAAGATCTAAGGTCCGCAGGATGTGTGCAGAGAATTATATAAGAGTTAAGATCTATAACCAATACAATGTACTTCAGGATGAGACAATCTTATAAAGAGGATGTTTGGGGTGGATGAGAAAAGAATCGATGAAAAGAGTGCAGGAATGTGATCTTATATTGACTGACTGAGTTGTCTTGTATTTGTGAAGAAGTAACATAAGTAAAATATATGTGACAAAGATAAGATTGAGAATGGTATGAGTACATAATAGAAAGAATGATATTCAGTTTGTTAACGATGTATAGTGTGTAAGCTGTACTCAGGGAGATCGAAGCGGCTGGGAGGTCAGAGAAGACAATATTAAGAAAAACTGGATTGAATAGAGTAAAAAGTAAGTAGCTGGAGGAGAGAAATGATGATTTTTGGCAGAGGCGAGAAGAAAAAAATGTCGTAAATAGAAATGGAGATGTGGAGTTTATGATGATGGGGGGTATGATTAGGGGATCACCTGTGGGCATGAATGAATTCCCACATTGAGAGATGCCATAAGTGAGTGTCCCTGTTCGCGTCCCGAGCTTAAGGTTGGGATTTTTGTATGGGGCGATTTCCACGGAGTCTCAACTAAAAAGGTATAAAAGGGAGGGTATGAGGCTAGGCTTTTCTTTTCGACTATGCATCATAGTCTACTTATTTTTTCTGTTTTGGTGGTATCAGTGTGCTAGCCTTAACCCAAATCTGGGGAGAGAAGTGGTGATGATGATGCGTTATATATATTTATTATAGTATATAATATATTATAATAATATATTATATGTAATATATTATATTATATATATATATTTTAATATATATTAGTATTATATATATATATATATATGATATATATTATACATAATATATCTATATATATATATATTAATCTCATCACCGTCTCCCACAGTCTATTCTAACCGGTATATTATATATATATATATATAGTAACGTATATACTAAAATATATATAATATAATTATAATAGCAATATATATAAGGGTGATATTTATAAGGGTAATATATATTATATATTATAGTTATATATATTTATATTATTATATATATAGGATACCGTAATATATATATATAGTATATATATTTAAATGAGTATTATATAATATATTATATAATAATATGGTAGTATTATATAATATATATAATTATTAATAGGGGTATATTAAAAATATATATAATATTATATATATATTTTAATATTATATCTATATATATAAGTTATTATAAGGTATATATATTATATATTATTATAAGGTAAAATATTATATATCTATAAGTAGTATATATATAGTTATATATTATATATATAATTTATATATTTATTATATATAAGTATATATATATATTATATATAATTATATATAGTATATATATATATATATAATAATAGGAGTATATATATATATATATATATAATTATATAGGAGTATTATATTATTATATATAAGGATTGGATGAAAATGTCGAAATTGTTGGCTGTCATGAAACTGGAGATATTCTTCTAGATTTGAATCTGGAAGAAAAACAAGAGTTCGTTTTACAATCTCTGCTATTAAAACCAATTGAAGGACAAGCTGCAGTTTTCCTTCATAAAGGCAAAATGTTGATTAAGGATTGTGTGTTTCAAGGTAAATTGTCATGTGATGATCTTTATATATTTGCTTTTTTATTATTAGTTATTCTGACACTTTAGCAGGAGTAAAACGTTATTAATTATTATTGACAAGCATTGAGCAAAAACTTAGATTTTTTTTTTTATTGTCAGTGTTGATTTACCCTCTATTCGCATCTTGTTTTATAGTTAACTGAAGCTATCTAGCAAATTACTAGAATCATTTTGCTCAAATCATTAGTTTTTTGTTGCTACAACGACGATAAAGCAAGGAAAATTCATTATTAAAATTGACTAACTGTTATAATATGTTGCTCCAACTTTTACCAACAGAGAAAATATCCATGTTCCTTAGTAAGTAATTTTATTATTGTCCGAGAAGAAAAAAAAGTCTTCCCCTTTTCCACTCACATCCAAGAGCATCTAAGAACGGGAGTAGATTCTCACTCAAAACCTAGATAACCCTCACTAAACTCAGACCATATTTCATTTCAATCTCCAAACAAACGAAATGGATTTAAAATATTTAACAATTATTTTACCTGGACAAGATGTCCCCAAGAATCCGAAAACAGAACCATCTTTCAATTTATCCATCTCTCACCCAACATCATATATGATTAATTACTTGACTCTGTGTTCCGTTGCCCTAGATTGCAGAGGTGGATAAGTTTTTGAAAGCTATTTCAACTTCCATTTAGGATACGAGTACATGGCCCCATAATATAAATATATTATTATATAAGTATATAGGTATTTAATATATTTAAGTATTATTAGGTACTATGAGTATATATATATATAAGTATATATATATTATATTATGATATATTATATATATAAGGTATATATATTAATATATATATTATATTATATATAAATATGTAAAGTAACAATGTTTTTAGGTGTCCTCCTTGAAAGTGCATATGTCTCTCTTAGGAAAGAGAAATAAAAACTGGAACAAACATTTGGAGTAATAGGTCTAAGAGTTTTGAAATCATAAGTGTCTTAATCATATTTAGTCATTTATTAAGTAGATATTTGAAAAATTGTTTAAATTAAAAATGATACGGTTAACCCATGGATAGGATAAGTTGATTCAAGACAGGGAAACCTAATGGAGGGTTTTTGTCTTATTTGTTTTTGTAATTAAATATTCATTTATTTTGTATAAAAATCACATAGTACTATTACATTTATAAATATCTAAAGAAAGGAATATATTATATAAATACTTAAATATATTGATGTTCCGATAACATCTATTGATTGATGTTCTTGAAGTGTTTGTTCTGAAGTTTCACGAATTCGTCGAATTTCTCTTCAAGGTGTGTATTTCACAAAAATTAATAAATACTTAAATTATAATAATGTAACTGTAACTACTAAAAATAATACATAAAAGAATAAATTGAATATTAAAATCATATATAGCTACTAAAGTAAAATATTATTCGGTGTTAAGGTCCGCTCTCATAAAAACTAATAAACAAATAAACAAAGATCTTCAGTACTATGTGGCCTTGTTTCGTACGATTGTCTCTCAAACTTTTGTATTTATATTAAAATACCTGATGTTTATTATGCAAATTGACCTTTGCGCCTGAGTTGTTATTATAGTTTAAAAAGGCACAATTATTTTGATTTACTATAATTATTAATATATATTATATATTATATTATATATATATATTATATAATATATTATATATATACTAATATTATATATATATATATATTATATATATATAGTATATTATATATATATGAAGGACAACCGTAAAGTACGCAACTTCTGACGTCACAGTCAAACGTGACCCATAAAGAGTCTGACGTTGGAACTATGACGTCAGGCGCTTCAGGTATATCTACATATGAACGAAGCTCCGTTTTGAAAGTAAATCTTCCCATATATTATATATATAATATATTAATATATATATATATATATATATATATATATATTTATATATTGTTTATTATTATTTTTATATATACTTTATATATATATAATAATTAATATAAATATAATTATATATATATATATATATATATAAAATAATAAAGAGAAAAATTACGACAATGAAGTGAATAAAATCAAAATAAAAAATTGAAAGATTTAAAACCTTTTTCAAAGTTTTTGAGCTTCACACCTCGAGAAAAAATTATAAGGGAAAAATAAAAATGTTTCCAAAAATATGTTAGGGTAAAAAGGGGGATTTTTTGTCATAAGAATTTGGACACTTTCAGCAACTTTGAGCCGTTTGCGTAATTGTACACACAGTAAAATCTTGTTTTCTACCCTAAACCAAAACTTATATACCTTTACTGGTTAAAACTCTTGTTTCTTTTCTGACCTGTCTATTTCGATATATAAAACGAAATTAATATATCTCGATACCGATATCTTCGATAAATATAATATTAAGTTATTTCATTATATTTATAATTCCAATTATTTTAATATATATTAATAATATATATAGTAATATATATTATATATATATAATTAATATATATATATAGTGAGACTATATATTTATATATATATAGGTATGTATATATATTAGCTCTATAAATGTTAGCCACAATCTATATCTCAAAAACTAACAATCAGCATAACCGGGAAAAGTAATACATTGTTGGAATGCTGGTACAATTTTAGTGCGGAAAATGTAAATATAATAAAACAAAAATAATACTTTGTATCAGTTAAGTTGAGTTGTAAAGTTAATTATTCCAGTTAGAAAAGCCTATAATAAGACTTATTTATATAACTGTATTACTACTTGTATTAAAATAGATATTAGATCATTTCTTAGTATAAAATTTTTGTTTATATTTTATTTGTAATCATAAAGTCTCTCTCCTCTATAGGTTATATATTATATATATACTCGTTCACCTATGATGTGCAGTCATGTCGTGATGGTCTATCGCGCTTCTTTACGGGGAACTACGGGAGTTTGGAACTATTATTTCCCCCTTCGGGGAGGGTTCTCCTCGGAACCCTCCGCTCTTTTGGTATATTTGGGTGTTGCGTAGGTAGTCTTGTGTTCTATTCGTCCACTTCACCTACGTATGAGCTAACTCGGAAAAACTAACGTCTCGGCCTCCATTCCTGTAAGTTTTTCCTGCTCGTAGCGCTTATTGCACCAGTTCCTCTACAATCATATAGACGTAGATCAAACTACACTACTTTACTAAATTCCAAATATTACCATTAAATTACTTAAAACGGCTACGGTCTCACAGTAGGGTACGATAATTTCTTTTCCTCTCTTTCTTCTATTTATTCTTATTCATCAGCAGATACCTGGCCATCTCTATACCTCAACCATTCCACAACTTTCTACTTGACAGTTTTGATATATTACGCTCATACTATTTCCTCACACTAATCTGACTTCAATATATGACACATTATATCACCAAAGGTACTTAACCTAATTTAAGTAACTTTGGATAGTTACTTTATTCACTCAATCACCCAAAATATGTCACCGTATACTTCCTCCATGTCCTCGAGTCCGGTCTCTCCCACGCTATCCTCTCCATAAAACCGACGCCACATTTACCTAAGTTTATTTTCCTTTCATTTTTTAACACTCTTTTCCTAATCCGATTATTTCATGTGATACAAAGCGCATTCACTAAATAATGCTTAATATCCCTTATACACCTGCTAGACTATGGGAAGTATGTATTTTAGATGGCAATAATGACATGGATTTGGCTTTTTTTTCCTCTAAGGCACATCGATAGACAAATCAACCACATCAATACACCTCAGGTGACATTACTATATAACATACCTCGAATCTTTATTATTTGATCTACCAATACAATATTCTCACTATTAAGTAGTAGTGACAGGAAAATCACTATTACCACATTATTAACATAATCCTCTCAGAACAAAAAATATAAATTATTAGACTCACCCTATATAATATATAACAGTTTTATACTTAATACATCCTACTCTCCTCTCTAAAAATAATATTACTACTTATAGAAAGAACCACTGTCCAGATAGTAATAGTAGCCAATATTTGACTCAACCGGATAAGAGTAAGTCATCACTCCTCCTAAAAAAATACTCTTAATCAATTTCAAAATAATAGTTATCTTATAAAGTATACATATACTCAAATGTTTACCTTTCACCCTATATGCAACCAGAATGTCACAAAAATTTTCGCGGCACAAATTGGAGCACTCCTTCTTGGGTATGTATCACTGACTTACTTGAACCCCCCTGTGTATAGCTACTTCCATTACTATAATTATTTTCACATTATTCTATACGAATTATTGGTAGCCTAAGTGAAAGTACCCGGTGGACTAGGTTTTCCTAGGCTATATAAGCCCCGTGTTTGTGTGGTATTCACATTTGAGGTGGGTACCTAAGATGCCCAATAGTAGTAGTAGTAATGTATGATTTTCTGAATAGCCGTATATATATATATTATTATAATTATAATTAATATATATATATTATATATTATATATATATATATTTATATATATATATAATATAATATGATTCAGTTTTTACAGTAAAAAATTATTAATATTAAGTTTAATGAATAATTTACTCACTACTGGCTCGGTTTATTTATTATTAATAACTTTTTCTTTTTGTAACTTTTTTCACAAAACTTTATAATTTATTATTGTAGAAATGTCATTAGTAAGATATCCTTAAAACTGTGTTAATAAATACCAATTATTTAACAACAGTTCAGAATAAAATAATTCTATTCATAATAATTCATATTCCACAAAAATAAGAACACAATCAAGTCACTCTAGAGAATTTTTAAAATATAAAATGGCGCTTGTTTATTAAATTTATATAGAGTACATTTTTAGTTCAAACTTATATCTTAAGCAATTGAATAAAACATAAGAATTTTGAAATCATGTTGACGAAATTCAGTTTACAATATATTACTAAATTCCTGTATTAATATAAAATATTATAACTATAATTATATAATATTAATCATAATAATCTATAATATAATAATATAATATAACTATAATCATACATAATATAAATAATATAATACTAATATAAATAAATATTATAATATAAAACAACTATAATGCTGAAATAATATTAAAAGATATAAAAAAATATCTAGCTTATTCCCAAATGGGTTTCTCAGATCAGTTGTAATTAAATATAACATAAATATCGACTTTTTTTGATAAATTGATAAATTGTTCTACCAATTTAAATTCAAGTATGGGAAATTTTTAATATTATTTAATAATGAAATCTATCTATACAGAAATCTACGGAATATCGATTGCTAAAGAGATATAAACCTAATTAATATCGATTTTTTTAGAAATCTTATTGATACATCCATAATTACCAAAATATATAAATTTTATTTTGGAAACATTTATATAACACTGATTATTTTGTTCTACTCTTGAAAAATTCTTTCATTCCTTTAACAGTATATAATTTAAATAGGTCTTTCTATATTATTTGTATTGTATAGGTATTCAATATCAATCTGTATAATACATTTAAGGGTCCGAATCACATTATTGTCTAATATTAGATATTTTTTTTTTACTAACTTTCTCGTTCTTTCTTTAAAAATATATAATTTACTTTAGGATTATAAAGATAATTATATTATTTTCAGTACTGTTGTCACAATCTATATAGAAATCATAATCTCAAATAATTACTCAAGTGAGGTGTTTCGAATGCTCTCTTGTTGTAGCAGATTTTGGTGATGAAACGTAAATTCAAGAAACAAAGGTAAATACTAATAACAAATTATTTATTCAATTTATAATTACTATTTCACATTACTTAATATTTATTTACTACAAGCTGTGAATACATAATATGTCACTGAAAACTGTAACATTCTAAACTTATGTTTTATACTCAATTGAATCGCACTGAAACATTCAGCCTAAAAACTATACTTCTAAATGATTTTAGAAATATTAATTTTTGGTTATAAAATGACAAGCATATATGAAATGGAATATGGATTTAGATGATTTCAAAGCAACCCGATATACAACGAGTTATTGCTAAATAAAAATTGAAAATTATATACTATAATTATATATATAAAACAGTGCATAAATCTGTTATGAATAGCTGTTGAAATATGGATAATATTTCTCCATAATTTTTATCAACAGGACATATTCCTACACTCCTCAACTAAATGATCTCATTATAATATATAATGTAACATATAGCTGTTATTTACTGAGATATTCTGAATAGTGATACGTCTTAAAAAAAAAAATTAATATAAAGTTATTTTTCAAAACTTTCCCAATAAAGAAAACTTGAACATCCACTAGATAACTCTTAAGGTTAATAAAAATTGGTGCAAAAAGTTGTAAAATAGGAATAAGTATCGGTCATATACTCAGAGTGACAGATATTTCAACTTACTTTTAAGAAGGTAACTCCTCATTGATTCTTGATTTCTAGAGTCTTATCCTTCCTTGTAAGCGGGAAATTTATTACTCGTTGTTTAAAAACAGAATCTGTAAAAATCACTATTTTAGACTATTCCAAATAATAGATATCAAAATTTTGTATTGAACCTAAACTCTCACGCTTTCTCCATGACCTTCGCGAGTCAATTAAACTCGTCTTTTTTGTCACATATAGCATAATAATATGCCCCGGAGTATTAGTATCATATTAGTAGACATATTTATCATGGTAGCAAATAGAAAATAATTTATTGATGAAAATGTATTCTAGAATTGCTTCTCTTCTTAATATTTGTACAATATAATTATGTGTGTCCTACAGTCAATGCTATGTCATAGAAATTATTATTAATTATCGGGTCTTGTCGGTTATGTAATGAATTTAATATTTAAGTCCTTGTAATATATAGATTCTTATGTTAACTATATACAAATGTTATACATTATATTAATCTTTATTATTATTAATAATTGTAAATAATGTTTAAATTATATATATTATATATTATATTCATTAATAACTATAATATTATTAATTAATAATCATATATATATAATATATTTATTAATCTATATATATATACTATAATTATATATATATTTACTTTATATAATATTATATATTATTTAATACTATATATGATATAATTGAGAGAAAGTGGATATGAATGTATAATGGATTAACTAAATGTCCGCTTTTTATTGTTTGGTGATCTATATGAATGGTTTCTTGAAAGGAATAATAGTTAGGTCATCAGATTAGGAGAAAAAGGGTAGAATCTGTCTCTACGACCACTCCAAATGAAATAGAACGTTATTTTCTAAATAAATGTGGTAACACCCCTTAAAATAACCTTTCTATCCCAAAGCCATTTGGATAGCATTAGCTTTCGACCTAATTCAAGGTCCTCTTTCAGATGAGATGTATAAATTAGAACTAAACATAAGAAATATTTAAAAACAATGGAGAAAATGAGGTAAATATCAAATAAAATTTTTTTTTTTTAATATACTTTTTGTGTAGAATTGCAGTATGAATGTATAATTTTATTTATTTTATTTGCCTCAGTTGATCATTTAACATAATTTTCTATTTTGTGTATATAATTGAAGTGGCAAAACCTGATTCAATGGGAATGTATCAATTTGTATTTGTATAAACAATAAACACGGACTTATAAACTTAAACTTCACATCTATGAAAACTGATTTTTGTAATAGGTCTCTTTAATACTGTAATAACGTCATCATTTATTACTTTAATACTTTTTAATAACGGCATCATTTATTACTTTAATAACAGCATCCTTTGATACTTTAATAACGATATCATTTAATGTTTTAATGCATTTAAATAGCGGCATTATTTGAAACTTTAATAACGGCACCATTTAATACCTTAATAACGACATTATTTAATACTTTAATAACGGCATCATTTAATACTTTAATACTTTTTAATAACGGCATCATTTAATACTTTAATAACAGCATCATTTGATACTTTAATAACGACATCATTTAATACTTTAATACTTTTTAATAACGGTATCATTTGATACTTTAATAAGGTCATCATTTAATACTTTAATAACGGGGTCATTTAATACTTCAATAACGGCATCATTTAATACTTTGTAATTACGGCATCATTTAATACTTTAGTAACAGCATCCTTTAATACTTTAATAGCGATATCATTTAATTCTTTAATACTTTTTAATAACGGCATTATTTGAAACTATATATAAGTGGTGGCGATCTGCAAAAAAAAAAATACTTAAATGACAACATCATTTAATACTTTAATAACAGCATCATTTGATACTTTAATAACGGTATAATTTAATACTTTTTAATAACGACATTATTTGATACTTTAATAACGGCACCATTAAAACCTTAATAACGGCATCATTTAATACTTTTATAATGGCATCTTTAATAATATTTTATTTTTATATTTTTTAATGAACTTACAATACTTTAAATTTTTAAAAGCATAATTTTCACATTCCATTGGATATGATAAATGTAAATTGATTTTGATTTTCATTCATCAACTTACCCATTCAATCTCAATCATTTCGTTAAAAATCATATTGTTTTAAATGAGTGAGTGAATTATATTCAAGTGCTGAATGATTGATACAATGAGGAATGATTGGGTAAAAATAAAATATATTTGTTTATTTTATTTTATTTTTATTTTTAATATTAAAAGTAGATTCATTTAGATTTTTTTTTATTATATAATTTTTTTTATATATTTATTTGTTTTATTTTCTTTTGTCAATGTAAAAAAAAAAATAAATGCATTCAGATATTGTAAATAGAATTTCTAGAATTTTTTTAATTGCAGTTTGTAATATTGTAATATTTATATATAAAGTATATAAAAATTTGATTCATTCAGAGAATATTAATAGAATTTTTATTTTTATTATACTTTTATCTCTACATAGAATTTATTTATCTATTTCAGTTTAATTAAATAGTATTTTTAATTTAAAATTTACTTCGTTCTTTTTATTATATTTTATAATAATAATTATAATAATAATAATAATAATAATAATAATAATAATAATAATAATAATAATAATATAATAATAATATAATAAGGTAACAATAATAATAATAATATAATAATAATAATAATAATAATAATAATAATAATAATAATAATAATAATAATAATAATTATCGTTATTATTATTATTATTATTATTATTATTATTATTATTATTATTATTATTATTATTATTATTATTATTATTATTATTATTATTATTATTATTATTATTATTATTATTATTATTATTAGTAGTAGTAGTAGTAGTAGTAGTAGTAGTAGTAGTAGTAGTAGTAGTAGTAGTAGTAGTGTTAATAATAATATTAATTATGTAACAGAAGCTCGTACGGTGTGGACGTGTTTCTGCTTAGCTCTGTTTGATAATTTATAACCTGTTATTAGTACTTAAAATTTTTCTATTATTAGAGTTTTCTTCTCTTAATATTTGGTTTATGATGACTGATAATATGTATAGAAGCCTATGATAATTACATAGATGGCTTCTCCGATGTTGAATGTGAACCTAAATTAGGTGATAAATTTTTTGACGAATAATAGGGTAACCTTGCATAGAAAGCCCGGTAGGCTACCAAAACGTAAATCACAATCTTCTGATGACAACTGTAATTTGATTGTAATTATTTGTTCAATCAGGGAAACCTAAAAGTCTATATAGATAGTAGAATTGAAAAATTTGAGAGTAGGTTAGACACTTTGGAGAGCAGAAAGATCGAGCAAGGACAAAGATTTTTAAACTTAGCCAAGCCGAAGAAGAGAAGGATAAAAAAAAATCAGAATTCTGCAAGAAAAGGTTGATAATATCGAATGATGTTGTTCATCTTATTAATGGATAAACTAATACTAATTTAAGCGTAACTAGATGTTACTTATGTGTCAAAGCTTAATAATAATAATAATAATAATAATAATAATAA
>JABUQX010022624.1:25000-27500 GCA_015478945.1 Trachelipus rathkii | reverse complement strand
TTGCATTTCATGGCATTAGGATGAAAGAGTCACCGATGTAAAGGGCATATCTCACGACATATAGTTCGAGGATGTCTGTGATATACCTTACGGCTGTAGGAGTGCCTCCATCGAAGATGTGCAACTCTGTAGGCCCAGATAAAGAGATGCCTCCACAGACCATAACCGACTCACCTCCAAACTGAGGCACCTGCAGCACAGCACATCGGTCTTCGCTATACTCTAGTACGCCTGTCCGAGGCGTACAGAGACACTATTTACTCGTCCGTAATGAGCACCTTTGCCCAATCGTCGACCGTCCAATGGATGTGTTCTCATGCAAATGCCAGTCGCGCCCTTCGATGTGCCGTGGTGTGCGGTGGACCTATGGTAGGCATCCGGGGCCGGTAATTATGTTCCGCAAGGCGTCGACGCACTGTATTGTCACTCACCCTGGTGCCGTGTATCTCCGCCAGCTGTATCTGCAGATGTCGTGCCGTTGTGTGGCGCTCTCGTAGTGCACGCAGACGTATAAATCGGTCTTCCAAGGGTGTCATAGCCCTGGGCTTGCCTTGTCCTCGCCGGCGATCATGTGTCAGGGCTTCCTAGTACCGTTGGACCACCTGTGCAATCGTTCTGTGTGCTACACCGAACCGTCGACCAAGTGCCCCCTACCGGTGTCCTTCGGCGTGTAGTGTTGTTATCAGCACTCACTGATCTCTTGACAGTTGACGCACTATCCTCTCCATGTTTATCGGAGTCGCTCTGTACGTGAATGATCCCTCGATCGAATATATTATAGAAAAGTGTCTGACAACAAATAGAATGACTGTCTCTCCAAAAATCATCTATCACTTTACTCACTCCAGATAGAAGAGAATCAAACATTCACCCAAAAGTACTACTATCAGACAATGGATCCCCACTCGATAAACTCGCGGACTATCCTATATCTTACTTTAGAGTTTTGATACACATATAACATTCATCCCCCACATCAACAATATTGCATCTAGAGCTATACACCAATTTATACGGGTTAAAAGCATTAACAGAAAAAAGCTTTAGCTAACATAAAGAGATTCTCTCAATAGTATGTAGACAATGCCTCCGTACCTATTCAAATTACACATCAGCTGCTTGGGACTCCGTAATATCTAAACCCAATATTCATAAATTAGAAACTGTACAGAACAAAGCCCTTAGAATAATAACTGGTTGACTTACTCCTTACTCCTATCCACAGTCCACTAATTGAAGCAAATACCTCATTATTAAAGCCAATCTTGATATAATAGGCGGTTTAATTTTACAGTAAATCTCTCTTAATAGACCATTACCTGTACCTACCAAACATTACAACAGCCACCTGCTGCCCCTTGAAGGAAAAAAATACCACACTAGCATTATAGTACTCTAAAATTATCAAACACATTCATTACCAAGTAACTCATAGAACGATTTACACATATGCAAAACAGCTTACTTCAAGTATGTCCACCTAAAATATCCCATATAGAACAAACTCTAGGCAGCCAAACTCGAGTAACGATGTCATGCCTTCGTTCTGGGCACCACTCTTCCCTTAAGGAATAAAAATTCAAAATTCATAACGGTAACACCTCCACTGTCAAAGATGTTCCTCCCAATCAAACGACGACACAAAACATCTAATGGATTGCTATGATTTTGCCAATATTAGACACAACTTCAGAACTCTTGCTTTAATAGATCTCGGGGCCAGGCCTATAATGATATCTCGGGGTAACCCGCTTCTCGTAGGAGGGGTGAGGGGGGCAGCAAATTTAAATTTAATTTATAATAGGATTAAAATTATTATTTTCCTATGATATTGAAATTGTGGCTTAACACTCTAAACGGACCTAAAAATTTGTCCAAATAACATTTTAAGGCATAAAGATTTGTTCAATTGACATTTTTAAACTTGTCAATAATCTTTGGGCAAATCTTTTGCAGTCTGGCCTATTCTTTATAAAAACGTGTCCAAGAGTAAGACTAGGCAAAATTTGTTCATTATATTTTCGACAAGTAGAATATGTCAAATAACAAACAGAACCTGTCAATTGCCAAACTAATTGACATGCTACTCTAAAGAAGGTTGTCCTAAGAGGCAGTGAATAGACATATTTTTGAAGAAAAACTTGCCCCCCAAAAAAGCACCGTTTGTACATGTTTAACTTTTAAGTGAGGAAATAGAGCGCTTGGTTCGCTTCTTGAATTTGCCATTTCGATCTTTCGTATTGATTCTAGAATAGGACAACGCCCATCAGGTACAGGCTACTTATGTGAAAAAAAAAACGGTGACAAATTGTCAAAGTTTTCTCATTGGGTTTGGGAAGTGGTATAATTTTTTGTGGACTCTATTCACTTTAAAAATATGATTTTAAATAATTTTAAATTTTAATTTTAAATTAAATTTTAATAAATTTTATAATTTTAATATCAGGAGCCTGATAGTTATCAGGCTCCGGCTCCGGCTCCGGCTCCGGCTCCAGCTCCG
>JABUQX010022624.1:10000-22500 GCA_015478945.1 Trachelipus rathkii | reverse complement strand
TTGTTTTTGAGAATCTCATCGGTAACTGAATATTACACTATTGAAGACTTTTCTATTATTTTGGGATATTTATCATTGAAGAAGTTCTAATTCCTTACAGCACTACTAAGGCAGTGAGAAGGATTAAGATTTGATATTTATCATTTGAATTAGAAGATTACTAAAGAATATAGTTCTCTGGACAAGGATTAGAAAGTCTAAGTAATTATTCAGAAGAAAATTTTGTAAGAGATTAGATAGCAATCAGTGTGAGATTTATTAGAACATTTTGAAGAAAAGTTATACAACTTCGAGAGACTTATTGGAACTGTTACTTGCTATAGGAGAGTCTAGTAACATTGAGAACGACTTACATCTGGATTAAGGAACCATTATTTATTGTAAGGAATCTACTTACTGAGAGTAATTGATCATTGATATTTGAGGAGTCCATCTGCGACTCAGGAATAATTTTGGAATCAGAAGACTTCGTAGATTTCACTACGCTTCGTATTTGAGATAGTGGAAAACTACATTGTGAATCATACCCTAGACATTTTATACAGTTTATTCTATTTTGATTTGTATTGTTTAATAAACGAACTCGGGAAATGTCACTCTGTTATTGACGGAAACCCCATCTTGTGACATAAATTGGGGGCCTGTCCGGGATATTTTCTAAAAGGAAATACTGAGACCAATAAATTGAAGACTCTGTCTGAATTTGCTTCTGAAGAAAAGGAATATATCAGTGGTCTTATTTGGAACAGTTCCTAAAAGAATATCACAGTCGTCATTCAAAGTAAAGACAACTCTTGTGATACTGATATTAAAGTGTGAGCCTCTATTAAAATTTACCTTTTTAATATGGATTGTGCTGCATTAGCAAAGATCGCCCAAGATCTTGGACTAAAGGGAAAAGAGGCAAGGGAATTTATAAAGGAACATATTGAAGCAGCAGAGAGACAGAGGGAAGCTGCCAAAGAAGCAGCAGAGAGACAGAGGGAAGCTGCCAAAGAAGCAGCAGAGAGAGAAGCTACCAGACAAGCTGCTGAAAGAGAAGCTGCCAAAGAGGCAGCAGAGAGAGAAGCTACCAGACAAGCTGCTGAAAGAGAGGCTGCTAAAGAAGCAGCAGAGAGACAAAGAGAGGCTGCCAGAGAAGAAAGAGAAGCGGCAGAAAGACAGAGGGAAGCCGACAGAGAAGCGGCAGAAAGACACAGAGGGAAGCCGACAGAGAAGCAGCAGAAAGAGAAGCTGCAAGAGAAGAAAGACAAAGAGAGCATGAGCTAGAGCTCAGGAGAATGGAATTGCAAGCAGGCAATAATAACCAACAACAAGCTGCAAACAATCATGATGTTAAGGCAAGAGTGCCTAAGCTCCCTCCTTTTGCAGACAACAGAGATGAAATAGACTGCTACCTCGAACGCTTCGAAAGATTTGCGGAGATTAATGAATGGGACAAAAGGAATTGGGCATCTCACCTTAGCGCCTTGTTAACAGGGAAAGCCTTACTTGCATATTCCCGCATTCCTAAAGAAGATTCGAAAGACTACGATAAATTGAAGAATGCCCTTCTACTGTGCTACAATTTGACGGAGGATGGCTATCGAATAAAATTTAGGAGTGCGAAGGCATACAATGATGAAAGACCCATACAATTCATAGATAGGCTAAAGAACTACGTCATGAAATGGACAGATCTGGCGGAGATAAATAAGGATTTTAATGATATCATCAATCTGATAGTAGCTGAGCAATTTCTTAACACTTGCCCGAAAGAACTGGCAACATTTTTACGGGAAAGGAAGGTTAATAAATTAGATGTCATTGCTCAAGAGGCGGAGAACTATCTCCTGGCCCACAACAAAAATTTGACATCAATGAGTAGTAGAGAAGAATCCTCTAAGGAAGAGAAGAAAGATACCATCGAAAGTTTTAAAGGTACCGATAGACCCAAATATCAGTCCACTTGTTTCAAGTGTGGGAAGAAAGGGCATAAGGCATTTGATTGTAAAAATTACAGTCCCTATAGGAGAGACGACCGATACAAGAACTATAACAATAACCATTCCAACAACAATTGGAGAGAAGGACCCAAAAGGGCAGCTGCTGCTATAACAGCTGAAGTTAAACAGTGGGATAAGGAAACCGCCTCTGACATTACAACGTCTCATGGAAATATTAGTGTCAATAAAGACTCCGACCTCATGAAACACGTGAACAACAATAACGAGATTGCTTTAGCATGCGGCAGAATGATTCCTCCAGTGTGCTCGAGTCCAGTATGGTTAAAGGAGTGATTAAATGTAAGAACCTAACATCTGAATTCAATTGAGCCGTTGATGTGCCGAAAGATTACATGAGAGGCAGTGAAGGTTTTGACGGGGACACCGGCATGTGATTCTGTATCCCCATTGTTAAAAAAAAATAATATACAACGAGCAAGACAGACGAAATAGGGAGAAGGAAAAACAGATATTAATGATCGAAACAACACGATCAAGAGGCATGCACCCAGCTGTTATGATCGACGTCCGTTACGCCATTATCATACAGGTCGTAGTGGCCCAAGCCCATAGCCCTGACGAAATGACCATATATGCACTTGTAATAGGAAAATATTCCAGGAGCGAGGAATGCAGAGAATCCTGCACATTAAGGAGACTCGCTATCGCGCGCGAAGGGCGGACGCGAACAGGTTCTCTGCGGTTAGAAGAACAGCTGAAGCATCATAAGTGACATGACGGGGCATCTATGACAGGATTCTACGATAGTGTTATTGTGACTGGACAATCAATAAACTCACTGGATCAGAAGAAATAACAGTTCAACGATAATATAGAATCATCCCGTCGACCAATGATGTTAGGATCTGCGCGCGAGGTAGTTCGACAATAATAGTTCAAAGTTATGTGCTATGGTGTTGCCTAGCAAATCAGTATGGAATAAAAAATCGCCCAACTTTGAAAAGCGAATTCCAGTATTAACTGTTTCAAATGTGGTGAAAAAAAAGGAACAAATAGGCGTAGAATGTAGGAACTATACCATCTACAAGAGAGATAGCCAACATATAGATTTTGGAGAAGCAGAAGAAAAGCTTCAATAAAAGATACTAAGAACCACAAAAATGACAGCCGCATGTGTAATAATTGGAGGGAAAGCTCGAAGAGAGCAACTGAAGCCATAATAAATGACAATGGTAACATAGCGCGGCGGAGTGAAGCCCGAACTCTTGACAATCTAGCAACAGTTGGAAACCGGCGATGTGATGACAGTGTAGACGTTATGAAATATGACAGGCAAAGAATGGAAAGCCGACATTTGGGGGTTGTTTTTTGGGGGGGGGGGGGCGGGAAAAACAAAACCAAAGGAAGACTGGTTTAAGGATTTATTTCTTGTGTATTTTTTTTTTTTTTCCCCCAAGGAAGGAGAGTTTTCAGCGTAATGGATAGAAAGGGAAGAGTGAAGTATGTGCCGTAAGTACAATGGCAAAAATTAATGGGGAGTTTGCAAGACAACGATATGAGAGCGCCAGCAGACATACGCCGACTGTGTCGATTGTCAGAGGGAATATGGTTTCGCTGATCAACTCACCTGGAAGAGAAAAAACACCCAGCTATTGTTGCATTGACAATTATAAAAAGATTTCCGGAATAGCCATCCATTGACGTCGATACGCCTTATTATTCAGGACTCGTTGAAGCGATACCCTTACCTGATGCTATCTACGATCTAGTGATAGGTAATATTCCAGGCGCGAGAGACGCAAGTACGCCACTGCCGGACAATAAAGAACGAAAAGGAGCGGCAGATAAGAAAACCCTTCAGCTTACTGATTTAATAAACAAGTTGTCCGCGGAAAACGAAAGTCTGCGCGAGTCCTTAAACGAGAAGGATAAAGAAAATGAAACCTTGAAGAAAGATTTACAAGAGAGAATAAAAACATTGGAGAATGATGAAAAGTCGACAATGTCAGAAACTGATTACTTTTCAAGAAAAGTAATAGAATTTGAGCGTCGAATTCAAGAGCTTGAAAAATCAAAAATTCATTCGGCAGATTTAAGTCATACTCAGGAACGACTTAGGAGACTTTATGGAGAATTGGCTTCTAAATGCGAAGAAAATTCAGGCCATATTTCTGAGATAGTAAAGCTCAAGAGCAAATTACACAATCTCCAAATTGAATTAGATGAAGCCAGGAATGAAGTTATAGTAACTCGATGCGCCGCCGAAAATGTTGCCGCGGCTGAAAAACGAAAATGTGAATCAGAGTTCGTCTCCATCCAGCAGATTATGAGAGAGAAATTTATTTCAGCTGAAAATGAAATTCAGTATCTCAAATCAGTTTGATAAGAAAACGAGGAAGGAGAAACTTTCATTATTCAAATGCCTTATATGAAAGTAATTCGGAGACAGTGATTCCTGAACACGCAAGAAGACTTCCTTTGCAGTCACAATTGTTATACTCTGCAAATCTGTAGAAATAATTTTTGGAGAAGCAATTCAAAGTCTCATTCGCACAGCTCAAACAAGTTTGAATACCTAAACTTATTCGAAGAAGTTACGATTAGTAATGAATCAGTAAAGGAGTCTGAAGTGATGGACGGATACATCAGTTGAAGATTTAATAATTGATCCAGCTAATGAAAATAAAAATGAATCGATGGAAGTATCTAAAGATAAGTCCTTAGATGAGTCAAAGGTTAAAGAATATTTGACTCTTGGGAAAGTTAAAAAGAAAGGAACTCTCAAACATCTAGTTGAAAAGAGAGGTAAAAGGAAAAGAAAGATTGCTGGAAAAGTTGTACTAGAAGCAAATAATAAAACTTTAGCAGAGGGAAAAGAAACACCTTTGAAGGAAATACTCTTGAATCGGAAAACATCCACTGAAGATTTCAGATTACCTGACGAGGATTGGGATGTGAAGCTCAGTGTTTTGTTAAAAGAAAAGCCCCAGTTTTCTTTCTTAATGGGGGCGTGTGTTATGCTATTAGGAATATGGGAGATAAAATCATGAGCTTCACACATCAATACGGCTAAATTTATTATTTATATTTGAAAGGATTTGAAGAAACATTTATTTGCAAAAGTGATAGATTTATATATAAATTTTATTTGAAGACGAATTAATTAAGATTTTTATTTTAAAATATTTTTAAGAACAATTTTTATTTAGAAAATAAAATTGTCTTATGGAAAAAAAGATTCATAAAATAACTCTACACTCTGCATCTTGGATACGAAGGAAAGTTATAAATGGAAGTAAAAAAGTTATTACCTGGTTCCATTCTCGATTATATAACTGGTTCTATGTTGGGTTCCAGTCTCGATCATATAATTGATTTTATGTTGAGTTCCATAATTGGTTCTACGATTGTTTTGAGAATCTCATCGGTAACTGAATATTACACTATTGAAGACTTTTCTATTATTTTGGGATATTTATCATTGAAGAAGTTCTAATTCCTTACAGCACTACTAAGACAGTGAGAAGGATTAAGATTTGATATTTATCATTTGAATTAGAAGATTACTAAGGAATATAGTTCTCTGGACAAGGATTAGAAAGTCTAAGTAATTATTCAGAAGAAAATTTTGTAAGAGATTAGATAGCAATCAGTGTGAGATTTATTAGAACATTTTGAAGAAAAGTTATACAACTTCGAGAGACTTATTGGAACTATTACTTGTTGAAGGAGAGTCTAGTAACATTGAGAACGACTTACAATCTAGATTAAGAACCATAATATTATGGTAAGGAATTATACTTACTGATGGTAAATTGATCAATTAGATGATATGAGGAGCCCATCTGTGACTCAGGAAAATTTTAGAAATCAAGAGACTTCGGGGTAGGTTTCAACTACAGCTTCGTATTTGAGAAGGATGAAACTTACATTGTGAATCATACCCTAGACATTTTATACAGTTTATTCTATTTTGATTTGTATTGTTTAATAAACGAACTCGGGAAATGTCACTCTGTTATTGACGGAAACCCCATCTTTGTGAACATAATAATATATAAAAATATAATATATAATATTATATATAAAAATATATATAATATATATATGATATATATAGATATATATATATATATAATATATAATATACATATATATAATACAAATAATATATATATTATATAATAATATAATATAATATATAATATATTAATATATATATTTATAATCAATTATAATAATAAATATATATATTCTAAATATATATATATAATATTATAATATATATATAATATTATATATATATCATATATATGATTCGACCGTCTAGAAAAGCCACATCCATATCTCAAAAACTACAACAGCTACGGAAAAATGGATAACATTTTTGGAATAGCTTGGTCCTAATTTTAGTCAGAAAATGAAAAAAAAAAAATCTCAAAAAAACTAAAATAAGCTAAGGAAAAGGAATACATTTTGGGAA
The DNA here is from genome assembly GCA_015478945.1 of Trachelipus rathkii. Lineage (NCBI taxonomy): Eukaryota > Metazoa > Arthropoda > Malacostraca > Isopoda > Trachelipodidae > Trachelipus > Trachelipus rathkii. The sequence continues at coordinate 16,071 of JABUQX010022624.1, read as the reverse complement.
TCCTGGTAAAATTTTAAATTAGAAAAACTGTAAAAAAAACAAAAGTAAAAAAATTATTGTTAAAATAATTATAGTAATATGTTTAGAAAGCATTATATAGAGACCTTAATTGGTTTACTCGTTAAAATTAAATAGCACTTTCTACTTAAATTCTTGTGTTTTTTTTAACTAAGAATACCCCAAGGGTATACCGCACGATGGCAGGAGTCCGGGTCTCTCGGCCTTCCGGGAACTACGGGGTAGGACTAATTCCCCCCTCCGGGGGGGGGTCCAGAACCCCGCTCTTTGGTATTTGGGTGGTCGTTGGGGAATTCCTCCGCCCCTCCTAATACGGGTGTATGGCAAAACGTCCCCCAGGTTGTCCCCGTCAGCTTGAGACCCCTACATTGCCGGTGTAATACCTTTACACTAATATATATACATATATATATAATACATATATGTCCAGCTCCCCCCCAAAAAAAAAGAGACAATTTTTATGTTTAATTTTTTTTGTTTTTTTTTTTTTTAACATTAATTTTTTTTTTAAAATTTTACCAGGATCCAAAAATGTATTCCTTTCCCTGTAGCTATTGTAGCTTTTCGCAGATGGTTTTTTTTTATAGTTTCCTCAGTAAAATTTTGCCGGGATTCCAACAAATTATTCTTTTCCTGTGAGCTATGTAGTTTTTGAGTATGAGATTGATGGCTCATTCTAAGGCTGCGCACTATATATATGTATATTATACTATTATATATATATAATATATATAATAACTATATACATATATATAATTTTATATATAGAAATTATATCATAATAAATAACTATATACTAATACTAAATATATACACTATATTAAGTGATACAGGTAACGCTCCGCATTTAGCCGCAAATCCGCAATACGCCGGAATCAATCCGCAATATTATAAGATAAAATACTGAAAATGAAAATAAAAATGATTGAAGGCAATGTCAAATAACGCTTAATAATCCATATCTTACTACTTATCCAAGACGTTTTCAACTCGATGAATTATACACTTCATATGACGGAAAAGAATGGTATTGCTTGCAAAGAAATCTACTTACTTTGTACGCAGTTCGTAATTCCAAAGTTACATTCTTTCTAATGGGGGAAAAAACACTATACCACACTGCCATTAAGCTATTGAACCATTTTATGAAAAGTTAACACCAAAATAAATCAGCCCTCTACAGCTTCTGTCATCGATGTGATAACCATTATTATATTCAACGCTAAGTGAAGCATTTTGAACCATCATTTCAAAATGAAAAATTTGATGACGGTTTAAGAGAATGAAAGATGTAATAAAATTAAAGCTAGAAAAAAACGCTTTGGTTCTGGGTAAATAATGACCATTCATAACAATTTGCACCATTACTTAGATCCCGTTATAAAGCAAGTATTTTTTATGTAAACAAATATTAGGACAAGTTAAAACGTTCACATCGTGAGGAAAAGGAAAAGCACAAATGAATACACTGTAAAAAAAATCAGCGCGTATTCCGCGCCCAAGAAGCGGAAAATTCAGCTGAATTTTCCGGTCAAACACTGAGCGAATACTTCGCGGTTTTTTTCCGGGCAGATTCTCAAATCCGCTTCAGCCATATTACTTGTTGGAATCCTCGCCCTATAAATCCAGCTTATAATACTATTGATAACTATATATATACAATATTTGTTCAAAATAATAATATATATATATATATTATATATATACTCTATATATTATATAATATTTAGTGATATGTGTATAAAATAATTTTTTTATAAAATAGTCTATTTGTTAAATTTTTTTTAAAATTAAATTAAAAATGAATTAAAATTAATTTAATTTACTTAAAATTAATTATTTTTTTATTAAAAAAAAAAAAAAAAAAAAAAAAAAAAAAAAAAAAAAAAAAACCCATATTTAAATTTAAATTATTTTATATTATATATATATATAGTATACTTATATATATATATATATATATATATATATAATATATTATATATATATTATATATATATGATATATATATATAATATATATTATATAATATATATAATATAATATATATAGGTCAGCATCCCGAAATTTCAGGCATGTAACTAGAAAAAACTATAACAGCTACACAAAAATAAATATCATTTATCAGGAGACATTTTTACCGCAGAAATTAAAAGAAATAAAAAAATAACGCTTTTAAGAAATTAAAATTGTAAAAATTTTTTAAAATTATTAAGTATTTTTTGACAATTCGATGATGCCGCTCACTACGACTGATGACGGAAAAGTGCCAAATGTTGAATTTTTTTTTTTTTAAAACGGCAAAATACCACGGGTAAACAAGAACGATAGATAGAGTCGGGTTCTCGGCCTACCGGGGACGACGGGAGGACTTCGTCCCCCTCTGTCCCTCCGTCAGCTTCGAACCCCCTAAAAGGATATAAAAAGAGGAAAAAAATAATATTATCTCCCATTATATAGTATAAAAGCGAACCCATTTTAGGCCAACTTTTTCTCTTGAGACGCCTTTTCAAGGGTCATTTCAAGTCAATCAGAGGCTGCCACTTATTATTAACTAATATAAAGATCAGTTATTCATGCAGGTTAGTAACCAGATTAAAATTTTTTTTTAATTTCTTGCGGTTAAAAAGGTCTCCTTGGATTATAAAATGATATTTATTTTCGTATAATGTATAGTTTTCTAGTTACATGCCTGAAATCTTTCGGGATGCTGGCATATATATAGTAATATAATATAATATAATATATATATAATATATATATATTAATATATTATAAATATAATATATTATTAATATATATATTATATATAATTATATATAATATATATATATATATATTATGAAGAGAGAATAGGCTTCTATATTAAGTAGCCCATATTCCTCATCAATCCTAAAGTTTACTTTCGTATCCGTAAAATAGAAATCAGAGATCTTGAAATTGTTTCATAATGCATTTCTTCATCCATCATTATCTAAACCTTTACATGCTTAAATCTTTTATTAAACTAGGGTTTGCTCTACCGTTAAGAAAATTTACAACACTAAAGGCAACCATTATGAGGCAGCTAAGCTTTGATATTACGCAACACATCTGGCGCGAAATCCTTTGGACCAATAGAAATTCGAATAATTAAAAAGTATCAATTTATTTAAGAAAAATTAACGATCAAAAGTTAAAAAAATTGCACCTAATATTTTTTTTATTCAAATACTCATTTATAAGGAACTTTACAATAGACAATACGCATTATTCATCTTTTTGAAAGACTTTCTTATTGTTTATGACAACTATTCTGATTTTAACACATGACCCTTTAAGAATCGTATTAATGTTATTAATTTATTATGCATTTCAATCAATCAATCTATCAATTAATTAATTTAATCAATTAATTTTTTTAATCAAAATCGAAAATGAAAAATAAAAAATAAGATCAAACATAAAACGTATGCAAGTTAATTAAAAATGATCCGGCAACTTTTCAACATTATTTATTGCCAGTTTGCCTCCAATTTGCAAAAAAAAAAAATCGTGTTTCCGGGCATTTCAAGCGGAATGTTATTTGGTGACAAAATGATCAGGTGAAATCCGCTTGAAAAGCGCTTCAGATGTCGATATTGAGGCAAAATTTTTCTAAGTTTTTTCTTCATAACTCAATTCCGGTTGTAAATTCTCAAATCCGTTTGAATAAACGAGGTCTAGCCGGATTTTTTTTTACAGTGAACGTCTATATTAATTCGCCACCCAGTTAGGAAAAAAAAGAAAATCTAATAGAACCAACACCCTTCTACAGTTAATCGATAACAGATTCACAAAAAAAATTCCCACAAGGTGGAAGAGAGAAGAAAAAAACGCAATTAACCAAAACGAGTTGGGCAAACTGATTGGAAAAACTATCACCAAGAAAAACCGAGACTAGATACACATGATGATCTATCCAAGTTGGTGGAAATTAGGAAAAAATGTTTACCATGCACTGAGTAAAATTGCAAGGGAAACTACTATAGCCTGTCCCCAAATAGTGTTCAAGTGAGCAGTATTTAGCATTGCTGGGCTATATATGATGATAGAGAAAACGACTCTCAGCAAAAATGCTGGCAAAAATGATGTTTCTCAGCACAACCTTTCTTCAGTACATTATCCATTGTAATCTCTATTCATTAAGGCAAGGTTGGGGAAGAGCGTTAGGTGGGGTGCAATTTAAGTTGGGTCAGTCCATCCAGCACACCTAAGGTAGCACAATTGTCTATAATTGATTGTGGCCTAAAACTTGAAATAATATAACATATTATATAAGATTATATTATATATATAATTATATATATATATATATATATATCTATATATATATATATAATATATATATAAATATTATAGATAGACTATATATATTTATACTATATATATACTATATATAGATATAGTATATATATATATATATATATATAATAAATATATAATTATATATATATATATTATTATATACTATATATAGATATATAATATATATATATACTTATAATATATATATATAAATATATATTTATATATATATATAACTATACTATATATAATATATATACATATAATATATATATTATTGTAATATTAATATATATATATATATATATATAATATAGATATTTATATATATTATATATATAATATATATAGATATATTATATATTATTATATATATATATATATATAATATATATTTATATATAATATTATATATATATATATATAATATATATATTAATTATATATATATTATATTATTTTATATGATATATTATATATAATAACAACCTCCTCATCGTGCTATTGCACTTAAAAATTCAAATATATATATATATATATATTTATATATATATATATAATTATATATATATATATAGATATATATATATTGATATAATATATATATATATATATATATGATATATAATATATTGAACAAAACATTTTTACCGCGGAAATTAAAAATAAATGTTCGGATCTGCATACCGATCGCGGAGGCGAAAAAAGACATCTGCGGCATACTTATACTATAATATATATAGGGTACGCCTTCATAGATTGGTGGCTTATTTTATGAGCAGGCCACCCGGTAGGGTTTATAAGAGGTTTGGTAAATTAGAAAATCCATATTTGAATGATTGTTTTTATTCAACCAATAAGTAACAATACGCAATGGAAAATATAAAAGTAAAAATCCCTTCGTTGAGATCTCTTTGTGTGAATTGCAAGTCGCAGCCTTTCCCAGTGCGTTTTTCGAACTTCCTCAGGAGCACCAATAATCTGAACATCTCAACAAGAAAACTTTTTGTACTTGTGTATAGTCTTTTCATGCGTATGTCTGACCGTTATGGAATTAAAACATCATTGGGCAAGAAGCCATCCAACCAGGGACACCCAACACAAAACCCATGTGATCGAAATTCAAGTCGCAGCTTTTCTTGAAGTTTATCGCTCTTGCCGGGACGGATTCTGAAGAGAGTAAACCTTTAGCGAGAAACTCCGCTTAGAATATTTGATTAGGTTGATCCGAGGCAGGTAATTTTTTTTTTCCTTTTTTTTTTTTTTTTTTTTTTCAAAAAAAAACGGGAAAAAGAACAGTTTTTTAAAATTTTTATTTTTGGTTTTTCAAAAATTTTTTCCGGGAAACTTAATTTTGCTGCTAAAATTTTGCTCGGGCAAATCTTAGCATAAGTACGAACATATATTAAATTTTTTTTTTACAAAGTTATAATGGAGTGCTACCATTAACTCCTGCGCTAAACATCGGAGAAGTGAGAAAGTTGTTTAATATTATACAATAAATAAGAACTTAAAATACATAAATTAAAGTACTTTTCCAAATGCAAACATATTTAAATTATGTTCCGAAAGACATAAGTTAGACATATAAAATTGAAGGCAAAAAAATAGTTTATACATGAAATTGAAGAATATTCAAAACGAGCATAACCTGGTATCCGAAGATCTAATACATATATACAAGTATTTCAATTACCATATAAATACCAATCAATGTTATATATACA
>JABUQX010022624.1:2500-5000 GCA_015478945.1 Trachelipus rathkii | reverse complement strand
ATGATCGAGAACGTTGCACATTATTATGAAGTAGTCATGCTTCGAAGTCCAATAATGACTTATAATCATACTCCTATTCTAGACATTCGCTATTAGATATTCTGGCGCGATTTTCGTATGCGTCGAGCTCCTAATTTTCTTTCGAGGAGAACCCAATATACCAAGATCGAAAGCAAGTCATCTCGCTCAATCAACACTCGCGTTGAACTCTTCAATTAAATAGTAACTTTCCTAAATTAAATAAATGCGGCTATAACACTATGCATACTTTTGAAACTTTGTCTTAAGTGGTTTATTCCATAAATTCCTCACCACGCTTGTTATATATAACCATCGTCTCCGTGCGTGAAACAGACTTGTGGTGTGCTGATATATCTTGGGTAAATAAATATATACGTTCCAAAAGTGCAGCTATACTTGTATACTGAGGTACCGTAGATGATACCTCACTTTATTTTAACTTTTTGTAAATATTGTCTGTTTGTGAGTGGTGTAATTTAATACTATTCTAGCTCCATATATTCTCATATAATAATTTATTCCAAATATAAACATCATCACTTAGTTTACAGTTATTGCCTTCTAGCTTGGTTGATGCTGTTTGTGTGCGTTACCCCTAACACTCCACATAAAATGAGGTTATAATATTTAATTATATATTAATCTTCTTATCCATAAATGTTGAGCTAATCATATATACAATGCTCTACAGAGAAAATAAATCCTCCTGCACCGAGGAATGCATCCTCGCAAAACAAGCCGGTTCATTCTCCGGTGATAATCCTGGTGTTTTAAACTTCTGCCGAATTATCTCTCTCTCGGATACACGTATCATATATCCTAGCTTAATCATACCGATCCGGCCCATCCCTGAATAGTATAATATCATATATTATATATATTATATATATATAATTATATATATATATATTTAATATATTAATATATATATTAATATATATATAATATTATATATATATATATTAATATATATATATATATTAATATATTATATTATATATATACTAATATATATATATATAATTAATATATATATATATATATATATATATATATTTATATTATATATATATATATAATATATATATATATATAATGTTATATATTATAGGTACTTTAATTGATTTCGCCAAACCAACTAATAAAAAAGAATATATGTTAATAAGTTGTGAGTAATATTGCGCATTCTATATATAGCAAGTCAAATAAGATACTGTTATCATTCACGTGAGCCATTTTTTCATATTCTTACTTATAATAAATTCATAATTTAATTTATAGTAGATTATATATTACTTTTTTCCGGAAGTTTATAAAATGAGTAGTATTATAACTATTTAAATTTCATATGGATATTGAGAAAACCATTATATTATATAAATATAAAGAAATTCTAAGATAATGAAATTTAATTTACCTAAATAGTTTACGTTAATATCAGTATTATTATGCAGTTGTAAATATATGTTTCTAAATATATTGTAAATTTAATAATATATGAAAAATTATAATATATAATAACATATCTTATTATTCTTTACTGCAGTTAGATTTGCTGTCAATATTATATGTTTGTTAGTATACTCTCTGTAAGTCTACTCTCAATTAAGAGTACAAATGAGACACATCTAATAAATTTTTTTTTTCAGTAAGTAAGCACTATTCACTATAGTCATAAATTAATATTACTGTAAATTAAGATCTTACTCAGTCAAAGGTAATTATTATATGTAAATTGACAATTTTTGAGAACATTGTCTGGATCGTATAAAATAATTTTTAATTAGCTGTGCAAAATACTATAAAAAGCAAAAGAAATAACATATTATAAATTACTTATTACAAAATAGTTGTGGATAAGACTTTTTATGATAAACATTATTTTGAAAAGATTTCTACTAATTAATAGCATTAATTAATCTTATAATGTGTAAGATAATGAGTAAAATGATGAATATTAAAGTAAAATATTATATTGTTATAGTAAAATTATTAGTAATCATAAGTGTACGGAAGGCCTAGTTTAGAATACCTTTATACGGTTACTTGTTACAAATAAAATAGACTTTCTATTTTAAATTTTAAGTTTTATTTGTTTTTAACTAATAGATTACCCCTATAAGGGTATATGGCCTACACCGATGGCAGGATATAGTCGGGGTTCTCTCGGCCTTTGATCCGGTAGGTAACTTATAACAGGTATATATATATAGTATAGACTAATCCCTCCCTCATACGGGGAGTGGTTACTCCGTAATACCCCTCGTTCTGTGGTATTTTATGTATAAAATATAGTGAGTGTCAGTAGATGGGCGTTCCTCGTCCCTTTCCCTCATACAGTGGACATAGGAATAATAATCGAGTCCCCCCTTGATAGCTTCACCCGTCGATGCTCTGAAGCCCTAATACTAATATTGCGTATGTTAAATATCACTTTACAAATTAATATATAATTAATAAATTATATTATATTATATAT
>JABUQX010022623.1:0-19592 GCA_015478945.1 Trachelipus rathkii | reverse complement strand
TGGTAAACCAATGATCACCTATTAAGATATATATATAGTTATATATATATATAGTATATATTATAATTTATTATATAGCTATATAGATATACAGTATATATATATATATAGTATATATATATACTATCTATATATTTATATATACCAGATATATAAAGATATTGTGACTCGAGACTTCTTTCCAAAAGAAGTATTAGCAATACTATGTATATAGGCGCGAAATAAACCACGTTATACCCTATTGTATGTAGCTTTTTTGTAGTGAAATAAGTTCATTAATCTGGTATAAAGTATCCCTCTAGGAAGATATAGATATTTATAATTTTTTGAGGATTATTACTTCGTAGTAGTAGCGTCTAGTAGAGTTTGGGAAGCTCCGCGAACAGTTCGAGAGGAAATAATGACGTACAGAATTTACTGATGGCGCTGGTCTCTTTCGTACTCTCGATGTCATATTTGTGATGCATATACAATATAAATATGAGGTTCTTATTTTATGTTTAATTTATATATATGGCTATATGGGGTTTGATTATCTATCTATATTATTTATGCTATGATATGATATATATATATATTTATCGTATATATATATATGTTCTGTATATACTACTTATAATATATACATAATGTATAGTATATATTATATATAGTTATATATATAGTTACTTATATATATATAGTAACGATATATATCTATACATGTACTATATATATATAGTATATATGATAAGGTAAATGCAGTTTACCTCAAAACTCGAGAGCTCTCGCGTCATATTCTGTAGATAACTATCTGATGCGAGTGACGTCGATAGTCCAGCGTCAGAATCTGTCATGGGTCACGTTTGACTGGTGTATCGTCGCAGATAGTTGCTGTAGTGGATTACGCATCCTGAGTAGTGTCATAGTAATAATTTTAAGTTAATATATTAATCATTTATATAGTATATTATATATATACTGGATCATATAATATTAGTATATATACGTATATCCGTTAATTTATTTCGAACGGGCAAACCGAGGAAGATTGGCTTAACTGGTTCCTTCTATAGTGACTGGTATATAACTATACTATAGATATTGATATATATATTATTATAGTTATTATCACTAGTATCTATATATATATAGTATATAGTATATTATAGTTATATATATATAGTATATCATAATATATGTGTATATGAGTAGTAATTATATATATATATTTATTATATATATTATATATATATAATAAATATATAATATTATATATATATAGTATATATATATTATATATATTGCAATCCAGTGTCTACCTAACTACGTCTTTACTCCTTAACCTGAACTTAAAAAGGGGGCTACAGTTAGACCTAACCTTAGACGGGATACACGTCTGCAGAGCCATGCGAAACCTAAACCTAGGGGCCGGATTCGACGTATGCAGAGCAATGCAACCTAACCTTAGATTGATCACGTTTGCAGAACAAGGAAACCTAAGCTAGAGAGTTTGGCATAATATTATATATATATATATATATATATATATATATATATATATATATTTAGCTTATATATATATATATAGTATATGATATATATATATATATATATTACGTCAACAAGTTTTAAATTTTTCGACTGCTTCCAAAAGGTTTTCAAATCGTTACTCTTGCGAATATCCAAGAAAGCATAAATTTTTTTGTTTCGCCAAAAAATACAATTACATAAGTCAAAATAAGTTAAATTTTCGGCACTTTTTATTAAACTCGAAATGACAAATATCCGAAGATAAACGCTTTTTCTTCTAACTTCTACATGTATTATTGCAAAACACGTGCAATATAGAGGACTTTTCATAAACCTTTGAAAATTATTAATAGTATTGTGCTAAAATACATACATAATTAGTGATTTAGATTTCACCATACTTGTCACACAAAGATATGTTAAAAACTGGGAGCAAAAGTTAAAATTATTTCTTGTACTATAATATAGCAACCTGTACATGTAGCTTAGTTTTATGTACAATATTCGCAAGAAAGCAAGATTTCAAAGCACTTGCAAACACCGACGAACTATAATATAATATGAAGAGACTAGATGGATAATTGGGATAACTAGTTTCTAATTTCTTGTTTAAATAGCTTAATGATATATTTTAAGTGTAGAAATTTATATAATTATATATGACTATATTATTACTATATTAATTTAATATTTATATACTACTATATATATATTTATACTCGTATATAATTATATAGTTATAATAATCTATATATATAATATAAGCTATATATGCTACTATATATATACATATCTATATATATAAGTATATAGTATCCGCATGATATTCGTAACATACCAACAGTGTGGTCGTCAGTAGTATAAACACTACGCCAAACGCCACGTCAGCAGTATAGACGTTCACGCATTCATTTCAGCTACTCTATGTGCTATACGACGAAGCTCCGTTTAAACACTACATACAAGGCCGTTATATATATATACTGATACTATACTATACTATATATTGTATATATATATTATATATATATATATTAATATATATTATAGTATATATACTATAATATATATATATATATATATACTATGAATATATTATATATGATTATAAAGATATAGTATATATATATATATATAGTATATATCAATATATATATATATATTATAATATATATTTAGTATATATATATATATAGTATATAATATGTCAGACTATTGAAGAAATAGCAGCATCTATTTTGAAGCTTTATACCAGAAGAAAGGTAGTGTCTATTTATTCTTTTGAGGGATAAAACCATCATTACACATATATTTTTACGTTATCTGTGTGGGTTCTCGCTCATCTCTCATCACTGACTGTTACGTGGTTTAATTACTATTATTGAGTTGTTGCGAGTAAGCCAGATATATATATCACTAGAGTGACAGTCGTTTGATCGTGTGTTTTCAGTATTATTTAAACATGGTTTTTTCCGAAAAGTTGGTTAACATTCTGTAACTCTTCTGTTTATTAGAGTTTCATTACTTAACTCACTCACGTGTATCGTATGATACATATACACAGACAGTGGTATGCTAACGCTGAAGGATTAGTATCTTCACTATCTTTATGATGTGTTATGACCGAAGATAATATGATACACGGCTTGTCGTTCGTACTCATTTAGCAACACTCACTACTTCTGCGCACGCCTCACGGGAGCTTATATATATAATAGCTGTTCTCAGCTAACCGGGTGTAGTATCTTCAGTGTGGGGCGGTCGCATTAGTCCTCTGTAATAAATTTTAGTAATAGATATAGCTCTCTGTTTACTGCTAGAAAATAAGCTATCGAGTGAGGAGTGTCTCTCCGCACATTTATAAGGGACAACTCAGTGCGAGCATTCCGCTCGCTATGTTAGTCTCCAATCTCATTGCTAATCTTATGCAATTTCGTTTCAGATTCTTCTTTTTTCCAGGCCGGGACCCCCTTCGCCTCCGGAGGGGGTTCCCTGTACTCCGGCCAACGACTCCTCCTGTACTCCTCTATGGCAATTGCCAAAAATTTTGACCCTTCTGACCGGGCTATATTCCTATTTGTTATGAGGGCCACACCCCCTGCAAGGGAAGCCCTCATGGGACCGGTAACAACGTCTACGTCAATGTTACCCCATAATAAGGGGGTTACCAAATTTTGAGGGAGATACATCAACCAGAACTCCCTTAAATTGAGGGGAAGGAAAAAAATGTGTGTTATAAGACTTGTTCCTAACCTTAAAGACTCAAATATCGGTCAAGCTGATCTCAAAAATTGAGCTCACTGGCCATAGGAACCTTAATTATACATCTTAAGCGTCAAAATTTAACGAAAATAGAGAAAATCCAAGTCAGGTCGGCATTTGTCTTGGATTCCATATTTTAATAATTATAAAGTTATATATTATATATATATGTATATTACTATAATAACTATATATTATATTATATAGGTATATATATATATATATATATATATATATTATATATATATATATATATATATAATATATATATATATAGTCACTAATATAATATATACTATATATATATATAATATATATATATAAATATATATATAGTATATTATTATATATATAGCTATATTATATATATATATATAGTACTATAATATAGTATATATAATTTATATTATATATATATATAATATAGTATATATATATATATATTATATATATATATAGTATATTATGATAATAGTATATATATATAATATAGCTAATATATATATATATATATATATATATATATAGGTATACGTATACTAATAATGCTAGCAATATATGTAGTTTCGTGTGATGGAATGCCACCGGTTTAGTTATATAAATACCTTAATATTTTCAGAGTTGGACAGTGGTCCCAGAAGCGAAGAGAAGAGGTGGTTACGATCGGTATTACTTCGGCGCTCGTCTCTCTAGCAGCTCGTGGCGTTGGCTCCCTGATTCATATTAGTCTCACCTCCTCAGTTGAATAATATAGTACTCAGTTACACTCACCGAGCGTTTCGAGAAGTGCATCGTGCACGTGCTTACGTCTCGTTGAGTTGCGGTGACCCGATTCGTGTGTGCACTCGTAACACCTGAATATGTGATCTAAATAAGCGCGCCTAACGCCAATAATAAATTTAGACATGTTATCTGCTGGTCTGCTCACTCCTATATATATAATAGTATATATATATACTATACTATTATATATATATATATATTATTTATATATATATATCATATATATATATATATATATACTCGATCATATATATTATAATATATATATATATGATATATAATATATATTATATATATATATCTATATATATATAATACTACTATTTATTAATATATATATTTTATGATAATATAGTACTATAATCATATTTATATATGTATATATTATATATATATAGTATATATACTATATATATTAATATATATATATATATAATATATATATTATATATATATATGATATATATATATATGTTGACGCTATAACATATTGTAGTATAATAATGTATAATCTCTGAACCTCTCGTGTGTCGTCCAGGAAATAATAGTTGTTTATTGGCTTATATATTATAATAACGTGGGAGCGATCTACTACTATGTGTCATGATTATATATATATAAATAGGTATATATATATATAGTGACAATTAGGTCACTACAATAGTTCATTCTATACATACTCGAGTTCGGACCCGAACTTCGGTGACAAGAGCAAACCACTCTACCACAACTATTTTAGCGGCAAATATATTTCTCAATATTTTAAATATATAATAATTTAACATTATTGAAATCAAATTTATATTACTGATGATTTTTTTTTTTTCTCTCATATTCCTTTAATATGAAATAACATGATATTATTATTATATATATGTTAAAGTGAATAAATTTACATATAATATATTAGATAAATTTATTATGAGTCATTTTATCATACTAATATGTTGAATTGTAATATAAATCATAAATTAATTTATATTATATATATATTGATACTCATATTGATTTTATTCTCCTTCTAAAATGTAAGAATGAGTTGGTCAATATAATATATAATATATTAACATTTTAATATATTATTTTATTATAAATATATGTATATTATTATATATTATATTAATATATTTATATAAATCATATATATATATATTATTTAATTATTAAATTGAGAAATTATGTGAAAATATAATTATAGATTTATAATTATATAAATATATATATATATAATATATATATATATATATATATATAAATTATAATATTATATCATTATTATATCAATATTTGGAATAAGAAAAATATTTTATGATTTTGAGATAATATTATAACTTATATTACTATATATAAAGATCTGGAAAATTTATTTAATTATAAGAGTACATACCTACAATACATTATATAAATGATAAATTAAAATTATTTAATATATATCTAAGATCTGGAAAACAATTAATTAACACTTTCTGGTTTGTATACTTTATACATTATCATTGAGGATAATTGAGAATTATATATATTATATTTAATTAATATATATTATAAATTATATATATATAATTAATTATTATATATATATATATAATATAATATTTAATTTAATATATATAATTATATATATATAATATATATTATTAATTTTATATATTATTATATATATATGATATATATATATATATAATTTATATAATTAATATATATGTTTATCATATGACAAGGATAGATACCCCAAGACAGATAATTTTATGATTATTTGTGTTAATGGTTGTTAAAGTTTTAACTATATTGTGATATGGCTTATATAGGTACAGTTTATAGCTCGAGCGTCTACTCTGTTCATATATTTGACAAAAGATTAATGTAAACTTGAATTATTCCAGGTTGTGAGATGTCGTAAGAATATAAAAAATGATGAATAATAAATGTCTTTGGCAATTCATTAATGCCTTTGACTCAACGACCTCAGCTGGCTTCAGCACCTGTTAGATTTTGTTATTGTATGGGATAGCTCATAAATTTGGTGAGATTCCACTCTACAGATATAGCTGGAAAGTAGTATTTTGCGAATAAGAAATTTTCTATTTCACATAAAAGATGTGGAATCCCTTGTCATATGGAGTCGCCGTTTGGGTTATTGAATGATAGTGGTTAAATGACGGCCTTTTGATTTACGAATAATCTCCGAAGCTTCGACCTAAAATTAGTTTATAATTAAGTCGTATGATGCCCTCATATAAGGCTCTAAAACCCAGAGTCAGACCTCTCTGGGACGCCAGCTACGTAGCAATCATCGCTCACACTCTTCGCGTCTTCGAGTTTCATAACATATGAAATGCTTAGAACGTGGTGTTTGTCGCCATTTATTTTTAGTTTTGCGTCGAGTTCTGGCCAGTACCCCTATGTGAACGGACAAGGAGTTCTGGCATATGACACTACTTCCATAGGGAATTCACCTTATTTGACGTGTTATTTGCAAACAGTAGATCCAGTCTGAACAATTCTTACATGATTTGCGTGTACCGTTAGTGGCAAACGCCGCAATCATCAAATGAGGGCTAATATGAAGCGATTAGTTTCTTTGACACTGTGTAATTATATATACTTTTATTACGCAGATTCATGCATACAGAGATATTAGCCACCTAATACTTCATACTGAACCCGAACTATTTATACTTCCAATTTGATAACGCTTATTTACTATAACCTTAGCTCGTATACACTATCTCTCTTGATTATAACTTATTATATATTTACTATAATACCATAATCAAATAAATATAGTGATTATATGAAGGTGAGAGAAATAATTTCGCAAGATATGATGACATTCATGTCCTTTAGAGAATATGTAAAACATTATAAAGACAACTATCCATGATAATAAAGGAAGTACATATGACTAGACAACTTATACATTGTGTGATTAGCGAATGAAGGTTTGGTTAATGTAAAATACCTACGCATCGGTAGTAACTTTCTCTTCTTAGACATCTACTGTGCTAGCGTCTGGAATATCCCTCATCAAGCTCCAACAATAGTCGGTCATCATATTGAGTATCCCACTTGCCCTGTAACTCCTATCCATTGTAATGCTTTAGATCTGACGGAAAGTCACCCTGACTCACGGAACATAACATACCCTAGGTTATCCGGAAATTTCTTAGGTGAGAGAATGTAAGTAGTGCAACTTATACTCATTCTACAGCCATAGAATTAAAATCCTAGCAGTTCCCTGAACCAATTGTTAGTGAGTTCCCAGTAGCTTTCCTGTTCCACATACAGTATATATTCCTTGCTACATTTCTTCTGAAAAAGCCATTCCTACTAGCTGCCTCTAACACACAAGTCATTTGTAGCAAATGGCCAGAGCCACCACGGAGGAGTGTCCGATTTGTGGGCCATTCAAATATCCCAGCTTTTCCTTTCGTCACTCCAGCAACCAAAAACGTTTGAGCATATATAGCGAACATTCACCATCGATGGCGCAGGGCCCTTACAAATTGTTCATCAAACCAAGTTTGTATCGATTAATGGAGGTAATATGAGTTTCCTCGTACATGGTTCAACGTACGATGTTCCTGTCGAACCTGGCGTCAAGTTTTTCCCTCGTGGCCATTTTCGCTTTCTGTCCAGTGATCTCCGCCCGGCTGTCCCTAATAGTACAGGAAACAGGTATTTGCGAAACCTCGCGTGGTGCTGAACAGAGCAAAAATTTGTTTACATTTTGACGGTCGACCGCATATTTAAGCCCATTCCAATTACTTGATATGTTAGCCTCTCCAAAACCGGTCTTGATTTTTTGCACTATTCCTCTTCATCCCGTAGTCGACGTACCTCCCTACTTGGGTACCCGAAGCCTATACCCGTTGCCGCTTGTGTATACAACATTCCAATCTTTAAATGATCTTGACAGTCAATTAAACTAGTCGCCGACTCACCGCATCGTATGCTGCAGGCTCCATATGCGGAGTTAGCCGTGCAACTCCACTGCAATACACCAATACCATTTTCTCGAAGACCTCCGCAGCCTCTGTCGCTCGCTTGTTACGATAAAATTTACTCATAACTTGTACCATCGGCGTCCCTAGTGTCATGTCTTTTTTTCATGCACCTCGAACCAAGCAGTCTGCTGATCCAATCTATTGGCCAAATACCAGCTCTCATACACATAGATCGCCTCAGTTCACCCTGGCGTGAACAAAGACGTGCACCATCGTCGACTGTCATTTCAGATTGTGGTATAGACTAGACATCTATTCTCAAGGTCATTTGCATCCATAACATGTAGCCCATCTTCATTACCTAATTAGTTACCACCTACGTCTTCTCCTATAATATTCGACCGCAGTAAAACGCTTTCCTCACTCATAGTTGATATTCATGCGAATCCGTAAATCTTTCAATACACCTACGTATGCGCACATGAATTTTGTCATTCCTAGTGAATATGCAAAAAACTAGGGATCCTTATGCACGAAAACCGGATGTATACAGCAAATCCGAAATATATATGGAATAGGCACCTCACATGGACTATATATCTGCTACAAAAGTGCATCCAAGAAAAATTTCACCTTTTTTGTTGACCAGTGTGAGTTTTCTTTATTTTCCCTA
The DNA here is from genome assembly GCA_015478945.1 of Trachelipus rathkii. NCBI lineage: Eukaryota > Metazoa > Arthropoda > Malacostraca > Isopoda > Trachelipodidae > Trachelipus > Trachelipus rathkii. The sequence continues at coordinate 10,418 of JABUQX010022623.1, read as the reverse complement.
AAGGATGCACCTAACTTTGAATATACCTATTCGGCCAAAATAGCAGATAAGTATTATTCCGTGTCCGAATTAACCTATAGCTCCGCATATTTCCCGTATTTCTGCCTTTCTTCACTATCCTGCTACACTCCACTTCATCCGTTCATTTTCTAGTATACTTATTATATATACCTATACTATGGCGTGTATTAGTTACAGTAGCGATGGGTATGTATTAATAGAGTCTAAAGTAATAGGTAATACCGTGATGAGTGTCAGCTTACTTGATATAGCGCTATGATATAGTAGCCTAGGTTATAGGGATAGAGGAGAGAGGTAGTGGGCGCGGGGTGAGTGAGGTATATTATACTATGATATATTAGCTAGATAGTAGGGTATAGTAGGTAGGAGGTAGTATACTGTGGGAGGGGTTGAGCAGTATATTATATATATACTAGGGGTCCATGCATCCCGAAAGACCACATGGTGCATGGAAACCTGGGCGGTATAGAGAACGGGGTGATAACGGGGCTACTCGATTAACAATAAATATCATTTTTGAATGTAAAGACAAGCAGGACTGGTGTCGGATCGCTGGAAACTAACAAAAAAATGTGTTTTGGATCTCGAATAGTTTTATAGGAACACCTGTAAATATTAGTGATAATCGTAGTGGCGAGGCGTTCTGCAAGCGTTGGGGGTATGCCTTCTTCAGTCGACCCTTCCATTCTCGTGCGGGGGGCGAGTGAATTGGAAGAAGGGGGAGCGCATAGAGTTGGAGCCAAAAGAGGGAGTGTTTTTTATATTCTGCCTTCTGGGAGGCGAAAATATTAGTGGGTGTTGTGTGTTCTTGTGTTTAGTTTCGCTGGGGTTTGTGGGGTTCGAGCCGACAGAGGAACAGAGGGGGGACGAAGTCGCGCCCCCGTCGTCCCTAATAGGGCCGAGAAACCCCCGGACTCTTGTCATTCTTTGTTGTTACCCGGATGGGTATTCATTGTAGTGAAAAGAAAGAAAAGAGTACATAGACAGTTGTCAACTTTGCGTCTCCCTCGGAGTAACAGAGCTTGCTTTCGTATTCTGCAAAAAAGTGCTCTAAGCGTTTGGATCCAACATGATTTTAAAGTTTTGTAAATTTATTAAATAGCTTTATTTTTTAATTGCTTTTTTAATCTCAGGTGGTAAATATGATCGCCTCTGAGAATGAAAATGGATATTATGTCGGTTAGCTGTACAGTTTTCATTGTACATTCTCGCGGTCGTCTTACTCTGGCATGCTGATGGTGCTTACCGATATAGTTCTGTAGAGATGATCGTATATCACGTATTAGGTAGTCTTATATGTAAAGCTATCGTGCTCGGGGGGGTGCTGTGGGTCTATAGGGTGAGCGGTGGTGTATATATAGAGAGTATGGTGAGGAAAGTTCTTAATGTTGCTGTGGTAGTAGTAGGATAGGGTAGTTTTAGTAGAAGTAAACAGGTTTAGTAAGGACATTGTTAATAGTAACAGTTATGAGAAGAGAGATATGAGGAGAATTGCTTGCGAAGACATCATTTAAGAGGTAAAAAATTATAAAATAGCTGATTTTCTAATAGTTCTATAGTGAGAGAGTGTATGAGAGAGTGAGAGAGATGTGAGCTGAGAGAGAGGTAATTTCAGAGAGCGTAGGTGATGAGAAGAATAAAGGTGAGAAGGGTAAGAGAGAGAGAGTCAGAGTGAAGCGAGAGTGCCGTCTGGGGTTGACGTGTGTGTTTACCGGGACTACTTCTTGACGGCTAGAATACAACTGTGTGTGTTTTGAGCGTTTGTCGTGGCTGAAACAAAGCGGAATGGTTTCTTTGCAAGTCTTTGGTGGTGGTACCATTGGAGTTAGCTTTCTTTGTAAACCAGATGTTCAATAAAAAATACTGTGGGTATCTGCCCATCAAATTTAGTAACTCGAATATTTATGATATAAGTAAATTTTATAAATGAGTGTGTATTAGTGGTTTATCATAATTGTTGAAGAGGATGTGCGAGAGTGTCGTAAGAGTTGTGAAATAAATATTTTAGAGTGGTGTCCCAGTGATTTCTCTGAAGAATTTACATGATTGGTGATGTTTCTTTTTACCAGAAGAGAATCAGGGAGAACATTTGAAGAGGTATGTAACGAAAAGGTTTGATAAAAGACACGAGTTTTCAGCAGAAGGATGGGGCCTTAAGAAATAAGAATCACTAAATTTCATCAATAACAAGTAAAAAAATAGATGATGATGACAGATAAGTCCACCAATTGAAACTACTCAACGCGGGGGAGTAGGAGAGGAGAGAGAGCGCGCGTTATGAAGCATATGCGAGCGAGACAAATTTTGAAACTGTTTTCTGTCTTTACGATTAAAAATGTCATCTTGTGTATAGAACAATGAATAGTGTGCTTTTAACCTTTATTGAAAAACCCAAAAATCTCCATTCACGTACCCGTTTGTGTTTGTAACCTAGCACTTCTCAGTGTATACATACTTGTTACAGTTAAATTTAACAGTGTGTGGGGGTTAGTTATGTATAGCGAGCACCACTAAAAGATTTTTGGGTCGTTCCTGGCTTGAGCATCTGTTGGTGTGTCATCGATAAGAGACCAGCAATTATTCAAGCAAGTACTTTCATTCCATTCGCCCAATTGAGAACGCTCTTTCAAAACATAGAGATGTCCTGGTAAAACCTTTCATCCCCTGCTCCCATCACTAATTAGCGCCAAGGCTTGGGGAAAAGACATGCTCGCAGATGTGTATTCCCATAAGGTGTAGTTTTATGAAGACCATATTGCGAACCTATACTTATGAAAGAAAGTCACCACCTTGGACGTACAAAGATTCATGTTTCTCAGCCTTTCTCATTTCCAAGGAAGCCTGAGAGCACACTGATTTTAGTGCTAGCCAGCGCCGGGTAGCGTTTCTGTTATCCTTGCTGCACCAGTCTCTCCTCTCTTCGAACCCATTCTCTCATCGCGACAGACCGTAGTCATTTAATTTACTCGACCCCGGATCCAAATAGAACACACTCCCTCTTTTTTTATACTTTGCCACCTTAATAATTCTCTGTCTAAATTTGTGCTCCTCGTAGAGGCATTCTGAATACACCCTTGTTCAAGAGCTTATTCGCTTCCATTTCAAACCAAGATTTAATATGCAAAGGTGCAAAGAAAGACAAACTACGGAATCCACATGTGTTCGCTTCCCACACGTCTTGAATATCGTTTTTCCCGTTCCCCAGGATCTGAACCATCATTCTTTAGGCCACTTTCCGAAAGTCTATGATTTTCTTCTGTCTCGGCCTTATCCCAATTCGCAGAGACAGCCACATGAATTTTGTGTATCTCTTGTTGATTATGCCTCGTTAATTATCCAATGATCTTCTAGGTCCGCCAAATGTCGCCCCTCTTTACAACATGTTGGTTAACTCAATTAGTTAGCATTAAACTCATAAACCTTCATACCCGTTTTCTTCTCCGCGCTATTGCGTAAATATGCCAGTAACAGACTGAAAAATATTGGCCTATATGAGCAGCGCTGCCTGATCGACTACGTTTGGAGAATTCAAAAATAGCGCCACTCTGCTGGTTATGCTCATTTCCAAAATAGGCCATTCACAAACCAGCAATTATCACAACTGCCACTCTTCTGCCGCAAACTATTTGCCAAAACTGTCTCTGTCTGCCTCTAAATGAAATAATGTTTACACCCTTCCTCTAACAGATTTCGACCCTGAAGCCTAGAAGCCAGCAATTCTGATTCGTTTGTTGAAAGTTTACATATTCGTACTAAGATCGATTTTAACTCTCCTGTGCAAGTTTCATGATTGTAAACATTTCATAGATGATGATGGTTCAAAGTCAAGATCTTGATACCTTGTGTCATGATCGGAGGGTCATCCTCTTAGTCAAAACAATAAATTCATCGGGAGGTGTAGGTTACAGAAGATCATCTAATGAGGAACTGAACGCATGCGTTGTGTAGGTTTAATACTGGATACAAATTTGATTTGAAGACAACCCCTCATTTTGTCAAACAAAGGTAACAATCCGTTACGTGATTTGTTGTTCACACCAATCATGGTACAACAAGAATTTCATACGGTACGCTATTCCTTTTGACCAGTTCTCAGATTCCTGGAACATAATTGCAGCATACATGTGGAGCCCCAGACTTATCCTGGCGTCCCCAAACCTTTACATCCAAAGTACATATTCATAACCCCTGCTAACTAATTGTGCGACAAGTACATTGATTGCCGGCTTAAATGTAAGTCTCCACACACTAACAAAAAGGATATAGCTATTATTAAGAGATCTTAGGCATTAGGGCATATTTAGGCTATTATAAAAGAACTTGACGCAGTATTTAATGACTTTAGCTTATAAAATTATTTCCAATTATTATTATTATAGCAATATTATAACTTCGAATATAAACCTGAAATAGAATAATATATATATATATTATCTTTATATATATATACTATATATATATATAATTATATATATAGTATATATATATATAGAATATATATATATATATATAAATATTATTATACTACATTATATATTTATATATTATATATATATATATATAATATATATAAATATATAATATATAATATATATATATATATATAAATAATATATATATAATATATATAAATATATAAGTATATATATATATAATATATATATATAATATATATTTTGCACATATACTCATTCTCTTAATACACTAGTACACCTCACAATATAAAAACCATACTGAACAACACACAAAAGCACGTGGGAGGAAACATCTGCTGACAAGAAAATGGGAAATGGTTAGTTGCCAAATTCGCCAATTCCACCAATTTGTTAACTGGTGACAAAAAAATAAGCACAGATCAGTTCTTTTCACGCAAAAATATACAAGAACAATATGTTAATTGAGGGACATTTTCATGTTGTGCAGTCATAATTAATGACTCTAATGATGAAAAATTAATAGCACATGAGAAGATCTCTTAATGTGGTTTAAGGTTGGACGATCCTTAGAAGCAATTTCCTAGAGACCTTTTCTCCTTGAAGAGAACAATGCTTGTGTAGTATACTATAAAAGATGTAAAGAAGAATCTATTAATTTGTTTCTCAGAAGCCTTCTTTAACACTAATTATTACTGAAAGGGAAGTCCGCAAACATAATTTAAATTTGCATCTGTTGAAAAGAAGTGAATGCTTAAAACATAAAGAAAGGATAATAAAAAATAACAGAGGAGAGACTGAGAGAAAAAAAATTGAAGATCTACGAAACCTACTCTTGAGACCTTACCAAAAATATTGTAAAGAGAAGAGCAGCGGAATGAAAACTGGAGTTTGATTGTCAAGATATTCAAATCACCTGAGTTAAGGCGACTGGGTTGGCAACCTGGCCCTTGCAACAACTTTAGTATCAGCATTGGAAACTTATGTGTCTAGAAAGATGATCTTCAGAGAATTCTAGAGCAGAGAGTTTAAAGGGCATATGAAAGAAGATGCTAGTCCAACTGAGAGGGTGAAAACCCTATATTGGAGTGTAGTACTCAAGGATTAGCATTAAAACCTATTGTACCTAGAAAAAAACATTTAAGAAAACTCTAGAATGAAGAGTTTCGAGTTCAGAATAAATAAGGTGCTGGTTCCACTGAGAGGGTGAAATCCTTTCCTTTTATTTTCTCTTGTAACTCCACAACCAACCTCTGAGTCCGGACGAAACTTTGGTAACGACCTTTAAGCTCTGTGAGCGGAAAGTGTTTTCACAATTCGACAGGTTGGAGGAACATGCTGGTTGCCCTGACAGACGTCAAGTCTATTTCTAGGAGATGAAGTGAAGTTAAATTTAGTTTAATAATTATACCTTTTATATTATTTGAAATAGCTTAATTATCTTTTTATTAATCTAACTTATAGAAAGTCATCTCATTTAACGGTATTAACTAAAACACAAAATACCAATGTATCTCCCTATCTTTGAGAAATAAATTTATTTGTGAATTTGCGAATCAGTTTTTAGAAATAAATAAATAGATAAATAAATAAATAAATAAATAAATAAATAAATAAATAAATAAATGCATTAAAAATAAATAAATTAAAAATAAATAAAAATAAATAAATAAATAAATTAACAAATAAATAAATAAATTAACAAATAATTAAATTGTGTTGGATACTTTTAGGTTTAAATATTTAAATGAGGCTTACCTTTTGGGACATTCTATTATATATATATATATATATATATATATATATATTATATATATACTACTATATATTATATACAGTGCGGCTCGCTATTATGCTCCAGGCTGCACAGCCCCTCCCACAATTATAACTTGCAGCATAGGATGTTGAAGAAAATATGAAATTTTTGTCAAAGAAAAGATCTGAATTAATTTTTTTTAACAATCTAATACATCCAATAACAAAGCATCATTCAATACGAAAATAAAGGAATGAATGGTTTGATAAGTGTTATATTGCGGTTTTATTTATTTAAATTCAATATATCTAATAAATAAAAAAGGGCCCTGGAACTTAGGACCCAGATAAGAAAACAAAAGCCAACCCTTGATATCTTAAAAATAAGGACATCGTGCAACTTAGCAACACATAAAGCATACCTAATTTCTATTAGTACCTTTTCTGCTAAGTTTGCTCTAGTTTGGCTATTTTTACTTCATAGCAACCTGGAATTTTTAAATAAATAAAAAATAAACGCTTAAATTTGAGAAAGTTCTCAATATTTGTCCATGATAATTCCTCTTATTTTACTGATTAGAGGACACGACTTAAAGCTCTAGTTTTTTCCCCCTCTTGCCACTGGGAGAGTTTTCGTGTTTATTTGTATTGTTTTTTCGCAGAGATAATACACCATTGGAAAATATGCAGGAACCAATGACAATATTCTGTTTGTTAAAAGTATACTATATATATATATTATATAAATTATACGTATACTATCATATAATTAAATATATAATATATATATATATATAACTTCATATCTAATATAAATAGATTATATATCCTGTAATATAATACATATAGTATACCTAAATAATCATATTATATACTAATATATAATATAAATATTTTGATCTTAAATATTTTACATATATAATAATATAATATATATATATATATTTATAGATATTATTAAGGTATATATATATATAATAGGCCTTAATATACTATATACTATATATTACTATATATATTATTAAATATATATATATATATATTATATATATATATATATATATTATACTAATATATAATATATATATAATACTATATTATACTATATATAAATGGTATATATATATAATCTATATTATTCATTGATTTTGATTAACCAAATGTCAACGAAAATCTCAGCCAAATCCATCTCTGACAAGCTATAGTACTACAAGACGTTTTACCGAAAATTTTTTACTTTTCGTCTTTCAGTTTTAAATACTTTTCATACTGTCCTCACTCAAATCTGACTAATAAGCATTTTTGATATCACACAGAATTTTCAAATCTAGTAATGAAACAGAACGAATAATAATCAATATATCATCGATTCACATAATATAATAAATAACCAACAACATTCTTCACTCTATACTGTCACATAGGCCGTTGTAAACAAGCTCAATGGCACCGTAAATATGTAAGAATATATTAAAAAAAAAAAAGAAAAAAAAAAAAATGAAAAAATCTACAAATTTGACAATTTAAATACTAAATATAATTTTCCCCACCTTTCTATCATTCTACGTACAAATCCAAATTTAACTTTCACTTCTATTTCAAATGGTTATTATGAATGTTGTTCCCAAATATGTGAGCCAGGCACCCTCCCATGGCTGTATTGATTACTTTTAACCTCAGTGGGCCGCTCCTCTTGGCAAATGGTGGCTACTAAGACCAACTCAAAATATACTATAGTATATATATATATTATATATAAACTTTATAAACTTATCTAAAATTTTAATATTATATAAAGTATATATATATAAATTATTCGTACCTAGTATCAAATAGGCCTACTTTTGAAACACATTTGCACATGTAATAATACTAGATATAATAATACTAGATATAATACGAGATGTAATACTAGATATTATACTAAATATAACAGATACTATACAGCGCGTCTCGTCCTATTATCACTTTTAAACTCATTCAACTAAAATATTACTTTATATATATATCAATCGATATCTGCCTGACTATATATATACCTATATTACTAATTACATAAAGATTATTGCAGAGCCACTTATTATCTGTACGTATAATACTAATAATATTAAAGATTAATCCAATCCGTACGATGTCGGTTTTGACAATGTCCAATGCTTGCCGGCCGAACAAATATTCACTTAACATAAATATTATTGCTCTCTGCAACAACGACACAGTTCATCCTTCACCTTGGATTCAAAATAAAATGCGACCCAAAAATATGTGAGCTAAATATTTATATTAAATATACTCCACGTACAGTGTACTTATTATTACATTAAGGATGATAATTAATCACTAATAATTAATAATAAATAATTAATAAGTAATACCAATTAATAATAATAATAACTAATAATAATAATACAATATAATAATAAGAATAATAATATCAATAATACATAATAATACCAATAAATGTAAATCAATAGATAATAATTAATAACAACAATACATAATAATTAATAATAATAATAATAATAATAGATACATACTAATAATATAATAATAAGAATAATATACATAATGATATGTGTAATAATACATAATAACTAATAATAATAATAATAATGAATAATAATAAATAAATAATAATTAATAATAATAATAATAATAAATAATATCAATACATAGATAATATAATATAATAAATATTGCATAACATTAGAATCTAGGCTCATCATCATTTTTATATTCTCTTAATTGTTAATTGTTGTTGTTATCATTCTAGATTATCTCTCGTATTATATCTTTCTTATCAATCTTATCACTATTAATCAATCATTTTATATAAATTATGCATACATATCCCGGTACGGCTTACTATTCCCAGTACTTTAAACTTAGCCAAGACGATTTGTCCGATAGTTATCGGCAATGATTTTAGAAGGTATATTTTAATTAAATATGTATCAATTTTATCAAATGATACGATATTTGGAGAGATTCATCATAAAATTATCATTAAAAATTATTTTTTTTCGGCTTCAAAAGGCTACAATGTTTCTTTTCTGTTGCAATTAGTTCGACCCATTACAGCTATTTTTATATAGTTAAATACGTCTAATAATAAACTCGTTTGTGGCTATCAGCCTTACCTACATATTATATTGATATATTAAACCTCTAAATAACAGCAATTTGTTTTACAAACAACGATTTTCAATAAAAATTATTATTATTTATATTTATATATAATTAATTTATCTATTCATTTATTCTATTTCAATTTTGCCAACACTAATTCTTATATATTATTGATTATTATGATTATTATGATTTCTTTGTACTTTGTTTCTATTAGTTGGGGATGTTAGAGGATTCCATATAGCTAATCAATTCGAGGTTAAGACCCCTCATCCCCAGGCTACGATTATGATATATATATTATATATAAACTAAAATATATATATATAATATATATATTATATATAATATTAGCTATATAATATTATATATATAATAATAGTATATATCTCAATGACGAACACTGTTCAATCTGACCTTCTAAGCTAGTTCCTGAAACACCTTCTGAAGCAAAATTTAAAACTAGAATCATTCAAGAAAATGAGAGAGCATCAGTTCACTTTTCCTCACTCTCCCTCGTACCCCTCTCGTAGAAGGGGATAAAGCATGTTATTAATAAGAAGTTATAAATGTAAGTATAGTATACTATAGTACAATATAAGATTATATACTACTAAATATATCTAATTAAATAAAAAACTGTATATATACTCCTACTATACCATATATACTATATATAACTATTGACATAAATAATATATATATATATATCATACATATAATCTATATTATCCTAGCCTTACCACTCGATCTCAAAAATGCTACGTATAAAAGGACATCTCTATCGCAAAGCCAATATCTCCCTCGAAACACAAATCACGGAACGACACAACACCACCACTGCTATAATATCCCAAAGTCGACCAACTTGCTAAAAACAGTAATTGGACAAATATACACACGAACCGATAGAAATAAAATGCTCAAAGTTTATCAATTCATACACGTGGTTAAGAGTGAAAAGTAACACACTCATACATACCGTCATTCCTTTTCAAATCGATAATCTGCATCCATGAAAAAGTATTTCTCATCTTGCAGGACAGAAAAGCAATCGATCAGCGGTCTCATGAAACTGTT
>JABUQX010022622.1:15000-20027 GCA_015478945.1 Trachelipus rathkii | reverse complement strand
TACATTGTAGTAGAAAAAATGAAGACTTCATCGGATATTTGAAAAAGAAATTCTTAGAAATGTTTAAGTATGAAATATATATATTTTTCGTTCGCGCGGTAATAATGCGTCTGCGGACGCACGCGGCGGCGGGTCACGGCGGGGATATGATGGCGACCTGGCGGGCGCACGCAGGGCGCGTATATTGCGCTATGCGGGCGCACGCAGCGGCGGTTACGCGGAAATATGACCTGCGACTGGGACTCTGAAACGTTTGCGGGCCCTGTTTCAATGTGTAGCTCTTTAGATATATATTCGGTGTGATATAAGTGTTAGAAAAATACAGTAACTCATAGTAGGAAGCATACTAGCAACTGTAATATACACCATTCGATTCCTCATACCTTGTAACCTAGGGGTAGATACCATATTAGGGCTTTCGGGCTCAGGGGAGGCATAGAAAAAGGCTGAAAAAGTGGCATCAGGGCACTATTGTGGCACTCACTTTGGCACTATGTGGACACTCACTTGGGCACTCTTGGCACTACTTGGCACTCATTGGCACTCACTTGGACTCACTCTGGCACTCACAGGACTCATAGAGTATCATAGAACCTAATAGACATCACTAGAATACTTCTTACGGTAATTGGAACCGATCAAGTTGAACCATCAATAACATCTGAGTCGATCAAAGCTGAACCAAACAATATAGTACCATCAACGGTGACACCATCAAAGTTGAGCCATAGACAAGTTGAGCCATGGAAGGACCAAGGGTTGTAGTGTGTCATGCGCTGTGTGTGTGTGTTGGTGTGTGTGTGTGTGGTGTGTTGTGTGTGTGTGTGTTGTTGCGTGTGTGTGTGTGTTCAAGGTAGGATAGATCCATACACAAACGTTCAAGTTAGGAACGAAATTATGTAGATGGGTGGGCACGAGTGCGTAAAAGATTAGCGTGGTGCCAAAAATGACCATGTTATGGCAAGGTCAGCTACAAATATCATGGTCAAACAAGGTTAAGACATTAAAAAAGGGCTAAGCCCCAAAAGGAAGGACAATAAATTACAGTGGGTCAAAATTGAGCCCATGAAGGACAAAAAATTACCGGGGGTGCAAATTGACCCCATGGTTCCTGTCAAGCTTTGGAGCAAAGGGGAAGGACAAAAAAAGGTTAAGAGACATCAAAAAAAGGGCAAGCCCAAATGAAGATCAAAAGTACGTGGGCAAAATTGACCCAGGTCGAAAAAATTAGGGGCGGCGTAAAATAGGGGGCAAATAGCGTACAAAACGGGTGCTTAACGCAACCGTTTAGGAAAAAATTAGCGTTGCCAAAAATTAGGGTTGCAAAAATTAGGGTTCCAAAAATTACCGTGGGCCAAATTGACCCATGGAAGACCAAGGTGAGTCGAAAAAAAAGGTCATGGCCAAAAAGGTAAAGACACCAAAAAATAGGGCCAGGTAAAAATTCGAGCTCAAAAAGGTCGCGGTCAGAAAAGGTCGGGAACTTCATGACCATTTTGCGTCAATATCCCTCCAGACTTACTTCCCGGTTCTGTCCTTTTGCTTGGTATTACTGCTTGGTCAGCGTTAGAACTCTTATGAGCTGAACATGATCCTACTGGAGAGTCCGGCGTGAAACGAATTTTGAGGCTATATGGAAAGAGATGCTAGGTTCTATGAAGGGCGAAAACAACTTACCTGAGAGTGTATATAAACTCGAGGGACCGGTGTCGGGAAACCATTGAGCGAGAAATGATTTGCTAGAGTGTTCATAGGGTTGAGTTTTTCGTGCAGAAGAAGAAGGATGATGGACCAACTGGACGAGGGCGAAAACCCTTCCTGGAGTGTTATAGATTATAGATAGTTATAATCTATATATATATATATATATTATATATATATATATAATAAAAATTTTATTATTTTAATAATATTATATATAATATATAATATATATATAATATATTTATACTTATATATATATATATATATTTATAATATATCATTTATATATATATAACTAACCTAAATTAACAAATTCCTAATCTAGAATATATATTTATGGTCAAAAAAGATACCTTGTACTATTTTTTTTCGGTAACGAGTACCGTTAAAAAGGTCAATAATATATTTTGTGACACACACACACACAGCCACACATATATATATTAATATATCAGATATATATATATATATATATATAATATATATATATATTTATATATATATTATATTTATATATATTATATATATATAATATATACTATATAAGAAACTTGAAAAACACTGACTTCTCAGTATTTGTAATATCGTATAGTTTATTGCTAAAAAGTAGCCAAATTCATTCTCCTGCCAACTTCATAACTTTCAGTCCCGAGGAAGTGGGTTCGCGAATGACCACGAAAGCTAGGCTAACTTTATTAAATAATTAATTATGTGTATAACGTATTTATAATATTTAAATAGATTTTCCAAGCCATTGTCAATATCTGAATCAATAAATTGTTCAATGGGGTTAAAATTCAAGGGTCGCCAATATATATATAGATATATATTATATATATAGTATATATATATATAATATATATATATATATATTATATATATTTATATTATATTATATTATATATATATATATATATATATATATATACCTAGTATTATATATATATATATATATAGGTCAGAAGTGTCTAAAGCTGGACAATATGTACTTCAGAGAACGGGCAGCACTACAGTAAACAAATATATATATTTGAATCAGCGGAAAATTTTAAGTGGGGGGTTTTTATTTTTTTATTTTTTTTGCATTTATTCGTCGGAAATATTTAAAAAATATTTAGGGGGCTCGAGCCGACGGGGGAACGAGGGGGAACGAAGTCCTCCCCGTCGTTCACCGGGAGGCGAGAGAACCCGACACATCCTCTGCAATCTTTGAGGTTTACCCTGATAAAGAAGGTTTATTTTACTTGCCTTTACACTTTGGATATTACTTTAACTAAAGGAATCCCATAGGGTAAAAGCAAAAAGATGCAGGAGTCGGGTCTCTCGGCTCCGGAGGAGACGGGACTTCGGTCCCCTCTGGTCTTTCGGTCGGCCCGAGAACTCCCCTAAATGGGGGAAAATTTTTTTAAAAATATTTCCGACAAATAAAAAAAAAAAAAAAAAATTAAGCCCTCCTTAAAATTTTCCGCTGATTCCAAATATATAATTTGTTTTACTGTAGGTGCTGCCGTTCTCGAGTTAATGATGTTCAGCGTTTATTATATATATATATATAGTATATATATATATATATATATATATATATATATTTATATATAATTGTATATGTAATATATATTTATATAGTATATAATTATATATATAATATATATATATTATATGAAGAAATTTTTTTCAAATCTCTTTCACTGGTAGCAAAGTGACTGACTTTCCCTTCTATCAACATTAATTTTTCAGCCAAATGGTGGGGAAATTACTTATACACATATCAAGCTACACTGAACTTATGATAATAGTTGATAATGTTAAATTAATAATAAGGGAATAGTGGGAATAATTTTGTGTATATATTAATAATAATGTAGACACTGTGATAATGTAGATAATGTTTAATAAGTAAGTTGAGATTATGGTGAATAATTTAGATATGGTTGAATATAGTTGATAGCATAACAATATTATCATTAAAAGTGCTGCATAAAATAATTAATATTGAAATATAGTAAATAGAATGATTATTAGTAAAATATAGTGTATTTTGTGTTAAAGTATAGTGTTTGGTATAATATTAATGTTAATGCTGTGCAGGAGACAGTGCGTAGAATAAGAAAAATTAATAATTGATAATAGTAACTAATCAAACGATAATAGTAATGAGGAAAAGTGAAAATGAATATGTAACGAATTATATATTATTAATATTAATAGATTTATATATTATATATTATTTTTTAATAGAAAGTATCATATAAATTTTATATATATATATATAATATAATATATATAGTATATATATTATATTATATATAGTAATATATATATATAATTATATATATATATAATATAATATATATATGTATATAAATCAGGCTGGCGTTTGTGCTGATGCGCCTATGCGCACTATTCTCAATTTGTAGGCGCAAAAAGCGCGCATAGGCGTAACAATTTTTAAAAAGGCCTAAGAAAAGGCGCACAGCCAATTCTCTGCGCCTATAGCCGCGCCTAGAACAGGACAAAGCCTTTTATTTTAACCTAAAAGTGAGAACTTTAGAAGCCGTGGCAAATTGTATCATTCATAAAAACTTGTAAACTTATATATATATATATATATATATATATATATATATATATATATAATATATAGGATATTATATATATATATATATATTAATTTATTTTATATATAGTATATATATCTATATATAAACTAATTCAGTAGTTCTTAACTACAACACAGCTTTCAAAAGTTCTAAATCAGTCAGGGCATGACCTGCTTGCGGCCTGCTCACATAGATTCACAAACTGAAAAGTCCCTACAGAACTTCGAAGAAATGTGATAGATATACCTGACACAGACAAAGAAAGTCTAACAGGACTCTCTGTTGCTTCTGGGGACAGGTCCACAAACAGAAGGGGTGGTCCTCTTCACCTATCAACTTGTTATCCAGCTTTCAAATAGCCTCTTCAAAGTCCTCCTCAAAGTGGTCGGGAACCAGATGTGGTATGTTTATTCGCGCTCATGTACATGGAAGGGCGTGTTTTCCACCTGTTCACTGCTCTGGGCGGCACCGTAGTCATCATGACAAGGAGCCTTGTTTAAATTAACAGGGCACTCACTGATGGACCTCGCCTGATGGTCCTTTAAGTTCCTCATGTCAGGTACCATAAACGCATGCAGGAAGTTTGAAATAGGGGGTGAGGGCTGTGGTTATCAGAGCGTCCATATCCACAAACAGGTGCTCAAACCTCCACTTGAAGGCACCTGAAAGTTGGTGAGTTATATATATTTATTATATATATATATAATAATATATATATATAAT
>JABUQX010022622.1:0-7500 GCA_015478945.1 Trachelipus rathkii | reverse complement strand
ATTGATCATTTTGTACTTTTGTTTATATATCGGGACTGGAGAGCTGACTAATATTTTACCTAACTCCAACACTGGCTCCATTTTAAAAGTACCTGACTCTATCCACTATTTTAAAATTGTCTGACTCCATCATTTAATATCTTGCTGAGCTCCTGTCCTTGTTTTTTTTTTTAAATAGTAATTTTTTACATGACTATATCACCAATAGCTTCAAAATTATTTTAGGCCTACATATTCTGAATAATGTATGGGACTTATCAAGATTCACTATTAGAGCTAAAAAAAATATTTTTTCTTTGTATAATTTTTATAATTAGCTATTTATTTTAATTGGTGAAGTGCATCTTTGATTTATACCCGATATGTAGCTAATTTTTATTTATCATTTTCTTTTTTATATTTCTAGTTTTCATTTCTTTGTTTCTCTTTGTAATTTAATTCTTATGTATTGAAATTTTGCACCAGGAATCTTAAGGCAATTAATCCCAATATATCATGTTTAGCTAATATAGGTATTTCTACAGTGTATGTTGGTAACCAGGCATTTAATTGATATTGAAAATATTGACTGGAAATGCTTATTTTTTATTTTCTTGAAGAAAAATCTGAAGGATATTTATATATATATATACTGGTATATAATATATATATATATAATAGATTATTATATATTATATTATTATATTATATATATATATTGATATTTAATTTATATTATATTTATTATATATATATAATATTATATATATAGTTCATATATTCACGCATATATTATTCTGCAAATTCATTTCAAAGGCATTAAGTTTACAAATTATGAAAAAAATATAAAAAAAATGTTATATGATTATTATATTATATATATTATATTATATGTATATATATATATATATAATATATATATATATTATATATATATATATATATATATATATGAAAGTTTGGGAAAGATGGATTGTTTGAGGAATTCCTCGCTCTCAAATATAACTTTGGAATTGATCTCTAAAAAATATTTATTTACTTTAATATTTTAATAACAATTTTCTAACTCAAAGAAAAAATGACTAAAAGTTATTAGTTTTGGCTATTATCATATTTTGATATTATTTTTTTTTAATATCGAGTTACTAATGTTTTCCTTCGATTTATTTACTACATAAATATATATTTAGGATATATATTTAGAGCACTTTTTTTTTTTTTTAACTTTTTTAAAAAAAAAGCAAAAAAAAAAAAAAAAAAAATCATAGTTTAAGTTAAAAAAAAAAAAAAAATGTTGGTTTAAACGAAACAACCCTTATCAATATATTTTCTGATATCCATATATTTTTCAAATATGAATCCCAACAAAATATTTCGCTATGAAACGTAGGCATTCTCATGAGGACTACCTAGTTTATAATTTTATAAATATTTTTATTATTTTAAAAGTTTATTATTTTTCTTGATTTGATGTTTAATTTATAATTAGTAATTTATAAGATATAATTAACTAGATGAGATTTAATCTTATATCTTGATTTTAAAAGTTTAAATCTTAATTTTTAGAAAGCTTGCAATGAAACTTTCAAACAATTAATGTTAAACTGTAGAGCTTTGTAATAGTCTCTAGGATTACCAGTATTGTTATTTAATTATAAATATTTAATTTTTCATAATTAATAATATGAAACTAGTTTATAGTTAAACTGAATATGAGACAGTAAGTGAGCAAGTCTGACAAAAAATTGAGACCTGAATTCTGTTCAGGTCCCATTTAGTTTTGTATGGCAACACCATCTAGCTGTGTTGTCAAATTTACCAATTTTTACTGATGTTACCAAATTTTGGAGAATCTTGCTACTTTTAGCCTTATTATTTTTCCCAAAATTTAGTGAAAATTTTGTTTGATTAATTTCAATAGAATAAATATACTGTAATGTTTTTATGTTTAGCAATATGGAATAAAAGTTTATTTTTTAAAAATTAATTTTAACTATGTTTAAATTTATTAAATTTGATTTTCCAAAATAAGCAAAAATCCATGTTATAGCTATATTTTGAATATTAACTAAATGCCAGGTTGCCAACATAAACTGCAGATTTACCAAAATTTATTCAAACTCCCTCTAAAGTTCTTTAAATTTAAAGCACTTTATATATAATCTTTTCCATTACATATAGCCTATATAGTTAACTACTTTGAAAGAATTTTTAATTAAAAATTATTATACATTTTTAAAAAAAAGTATCTCTTCCATTGATAGCAGATTTATTAAAGTTCAATTTTAAAAATGAGTATGTATCCATCACTTGAAGACTTAAAAGTTGACAAGATTACAAGAGGAGTTTCAAAGGTAAGATTTTTTTTGTTTTTTTATTATGTTTTTATTTATACTAAATTTTATTTCATTTAAGTTTTTAACCACTATAAATATCGTTAAGATGCAAAGTTTAGATTCATAAATTTATAGAAACTGTAATTAATCATTTATAGTTGATTTTTACGTTAATTGCACTATGAATTTAGCTATTGTTTTGGTATAAGCCATTTTAGAGTTATTATAGAATCAATTTACTTGTATTTATATGCTTTAGACTTTTCACTTTTAAGGTTCTGCTGACTATGTTTTTAGTCATAGGTTTGCGCAAACAAAAAAATTTCTTATTAGGTATTACCATCCTTATTGTAGCTCTTGGTTAGGTCAAATTATTTATAGTAAAGATTAAGTCATGTAAATTCTGTGCTTATATTTTCGTGTAATGGAAAATAGAATTTCAATTACATTTCATATAAGATATGTTCTGTGTACCATAACTCATGGTACATAAATTATTAGTTGGAATGAATTGGAAAAACTTTAGTATTGTTTTTCTATCAATAATGTCTTTAATTCCGTATTTGAGAGAAATAAGACTTATATAATCTTCATTATATTGATGTTAAGCCAATTCTATGTGTTCTTTCTTCTAAAAATACTATAATATATCCTGTCAACCTGTTTATATGTATATATTTAAGGTTTTTACCAAATTTCATAGAAATACATTAAAGTTAACATGTAGATCAAGTAAGAAATTCATTTATTATATTTGCATATGTACGGTATATGGCATTAGCACCAGTAGTTTACGTCAAGAGTAGTTTTAAAGATTTATGCTTCCTGGTTAAAATTACTATTGAAAACTATACATGAGAGTTCTTGAGAGAGTAAAGTTCTTATTTTATTAAGGGATTTGATGTAAAATAGCTAAATTATTATTAAATTAATTTTCTTTTTGCTGTTAATTAGGAGAATACACTAACTTATAAAAGTTGCAAAAATTTAAAAATTTTCTTTTAATTCTAATTCTCAGAGTAGTAGTTCAGAAATATTCAAAAATAATAATTTTTATATTTGAACAACTTGTGCAATTATACAGTTATTACTTATTAATAAGAGCTGTGAAAAGAAAAGCTGGTTATACAGTTATACATTATAACTGTTTTAATTTTAGGGAACAAATGATGTTACAAAGGATTTTTCTTCTCCTTTATCCACAATTAAATGAATATATGGCATAGAATCTTACTCAAGATGTCCATTGGCTGCAAATAGTGCACTGAATACTGGAGGAGCTGCTTATCAGAACTGAAGTAAATTTCTTTTATTTTTCATTTTAACAGAATTTTCCCATTGTCTAGTTTAGAGATTCAATATTCAAATTGGATGATGGGTATATAAATTTTATTTTTACTGTATTTTCATAATTTAAGTTTAATTTCTACTTGTAAATTACGGTATATTTTATCAGTTTTGTATGAATCATTTCTTATCTTCATTTTGTTTCTCTCTTGCTTATGCGCAATGCACAGTTGACAAAGTTTGTACATCTGACGACCAGAAGGCAGCGGATTTTCAATTTCCAAAAGGGTTCCGTCACCACAATTGAGGATTTGTTGATCCTCATTAAAGGAAGGAAATTTTAGAATTGAATACCTCGGAACTGCTTTTCAGGTCAAACCTATATTTAAAGGTCATTAAATAAAACAATATATATAATATAGATAACATAAACCACACAATTAAAAAATATCAAAAAAAATACATAATAAATTATATATGAAGAAACTGATACTTGATATACGATAATTAAAAATAAGTAAGTATTTTCCTCTTTAAAACAGAGAAGAGAGAGAGAGAGAGAGATGAGAGAGAGAGAGAGAATGAGATGAGGAGAGGAGAGAGATGAGATGAGAGATGGGAGAGAGAGAATGAAGAGAGAGATGAGAAAGAGAGAGAGAGAGAGGGAGAGAGAGAGGACGAGAGAGAGAGAGCAGATGAAGAGAGAGAAGGAGAGAGAGAGAGAGAGAGAGAGAGAGAGAGAGGAGAGAGAGAGAGAGAGATGAGAGAGAGAGAGAGAGAGAGAGAGAGAGAGAGAGAGAGAGAGAGAGAGAGAGAGAAAGATAAGAAGGCTACAATGTATTAAGTACTCAAGTATATCGAAGTCGTCAAGAGGGGTGTTAATACGTTTTTCATTTTAACCAAAGCTGTAATATTTTCAGATGAACGAACTGTGAACCCTATACATGTACGCCAGATTGTTGCATTATCAAGGGGTTTCCAATAGTTGCGTACATCAAGCGACTTTTAATCAGTTTCACACGACGAGAAAACAACCTCTATTCTATTTGAACCTCTCACACTGTCTCTACCGCTAGATATTTCACTACGAGTCGATGAATCAGATGACACATATTTAGCCTTTACCCATGCTCCTGCGATATCAATAATCTTGATGAATTCTTCAACAGAAATGAATAAGGGTCTATTATTTGCACCTCCGGCGGTAAAACAAGCAATGTATCGAACTCCATTCGGTTTACGAATAAATATAAATGACATCGTAGGGAATAACGAAGATCCTCGTAAAGATATCACCAATAAGCTTAGGCGTGGGGTGAGGTGTCATCGTACCAACACAGAGAAAAAATGTCCTACTGATAAAACTCAAGTGTATAAACAGTCCCCAAATGTAATGAGATTACTTTCTTTCACCAATCAGAAGAACGTAAACAAGAATACGACGTACGAACGAACCATATCAGTTCGAAAGTCCATATAATCTAGGCTGACAACAACAACACAATAATATGAAACAAACTTAGACAAACCAAAACAAAACATAAAGTTTTATCCAAACATAACATAAAAATAAGTTCTTGAATAAAATATCATAGTAAAGTGTTAATAGTTTACTGAACCTAAATCAGTAAATCAGTAAATCAATCCGTCCCTCTCCCCTCCCCCTCCCCCCCCCCCCCCCCTTCCATGATCTATTGATCTATTGATTCAAGTCATATTTCGAGTATCATTTTGGATAAACATAACATAAAAACAAGTTCTTTATATACTGACCAACGAAATTATATGAAAACGTAACAAAGTTTTCACATCAATAAAGCTAATATATCATAACCTGAACTAAGGATATAATGTACAACGAACAAACCTTACCTATACCTTAAGAACGAATAACTGCCAACATTAACAAAGTTCCATACTTAACAACAGTAAAGTAACTAACATTGTATACAGAACGTAACCTATATCAATGCTAATTTTGCATTAACATGATAATATTTAACAAAAAATTTATCATAATCTTAAATAAATATCATACTGACCAGCGAATAATATATGCTAACTAACAAAGTTTTCACATCTAATAAAGCTAACATTCATTAACACTGAACTAAGAAATATAATGTAAACAACGACCAAACCTAACATACCCCAGGTATGAATAAGCTGCTAACATTCACAAAATTCCCTACTTATATCAAAGGTAAAGTATGTAACAGTGCATACAAAACTCAGTCTACCACCACTTTTTCCAACATATCATCAGCAGCTATAGCAAGTATTTATCTAACAAAATTCCCTCAACAACAGGGGTCAACCCTTTCAAAGATTACCAACATCTTAACTATGGAATTGATACTTTCTTCATCAAAGTGTCATGCATATCAAATATAACCTCATTTGAACATTGAATAAACGTAGACATTAGCAAAATTCTCGGCCAAACCTAACATTACTCAGCAAAAACTTAACCTAAGCCCGTGTTTGCTAATACATCATCACCAGTTCTTAACAATCAGTAATTATCTTACGCAAACTTTATCATTTCTCTAACTAAATATCATGTGTTTAATTTCACATTATTCATAGTAATTATTTAAAACGTAACAGAATTAAACATTGCATTGCCTAACATATCTAACATTTACAATGGGCGAAAACCTCGAATATAACTACATTTTGAACTATGAATAGACGTAGATAACATTTGAATCTATGAATAAGTTCTCAACCTACCCACTATTACACAGCAAAACTCAACCCTAGCCCCCGTGGTTTTTCAAATTCATTATCATCTGTTTAGTATGCACTTTACCTACTGTAATCAATAATTCCTTAACAAAGTGTCCAAACTATTAAAGATACCAACATCTTGAACTATGAATTGATACTACATTCATCAAACTGTCTTGCATATCAAATATAACATCATTTTGAACTATGAATTAGCAAAATTCTCTGTCAAACCTAACATTACTCAGCAAAAACTTAACCTAAGCCCTTGTTTTCTAACACACTCATCACAGCTAATACACCAGTAATACTTACCAAAACTTAAATTATATTTTTAACAAAGCTAGAATATAACCTAACAGGTCTAAACACCCTGAACTACGAATAAATGCTTAAATTAACAGTGTGAACAAGATATTTTTCAAATTTACATTAAATATAAAATTTAACTTAAGCAAAGTTACATAACCATGTCAAAGTAGTACATAACTCTAATCATTTCCAAGTGGTTCTGGTACTACTGACCTGACTAAATAATCAGTGGCGGCTCCAGGGCAGGACGACCTGCCATAAGAAAATAAAAAAGAAAGCATGCCATCTTGTTATAAGAAAACATTCAATTAAAAATAGGTTTGTTAATTTTTTTGATTGGTTTGCCAGCAGGAGGTTGTTGATTGTGACCTACTTGCAACATTTAATTAAGAAAGGATTGGATTGATATATGGATGGTTTGGGTATCAAATTTTATAATTTGACTGAGCCAAATTGGCGGGCTTTTAGTTACTGTAGTTATTAAGGTTAAACTGCATGTTATGACTGAAAAACTTATTAAAGCTTGTAGTGTGGCAGGCATGTACCTTAGCTATAGTTTTTTTTCCTTTGGTAGTAAACTAGGTATATATACTATGTAAGTTATTGACAAGCCATAGGGTGCTGTGATTGTTTTGCATGAGCATGTTGGATGATTGGTTCTTTATTCTAGTTGACTAGGACAGTCTCGATAGGCCCATGTGTCTTCTTACTGTCTCTATACTTTATGTTATGTGATTTAAATGTTGGGACAATATACAAGAATATTACTCAGGCTTGCAAGATATTCAGCTTCCGGCATGTGCAACATTTTTAGACCAGATCATCCAGCTATTTGTCGCAGGAACAATGCTTT